>NQII01005564.1:0-43198 GCA_002778355.1 Clitarchus hookeri
TCCACTGAAATGTGAGTCGGTCGCAGCAAATGGACCACCGTACCGAGGCTTCTTCGTTTCGTCTCTGTCACTTTCATTCCGCTTTCGTTTCCTCGACCCTGCATTTCCATCTCCAACTGTCAACATTTCCTCCGAATATTCCATCCCACGCTAATCACCCAGGAATTTAATGAATCATGTTTATAGAGGAATACCGCAGATTATGCACAACAAATCAGTCGCTCACATTAACCTACGAACTAACCATAGAGATTGTAGTAGTCAGATAACTTGAAAACTTCTAAAGCGCTCTCTCTGTACCACAAATATATGATATAACTTNGTAGTAGTCAGATAACTTGAAAACTTCTAAAGCGCTCTCTCTGTACCACAAATATATGATATAACTTTGTTTGCAACGAACAGATTTTTGGATATAACTCAATCTGCGCTAAACAACTTTACGTTTTGTTTCGCTACTGCAAGCATAAAACTTTTTTTTTGCACCAAGCGTAACTGCACAAGTTGTATACGGTTTTAAACAGTACAAAGAGATAACAACTCCAATTTTCCACAAAAGTGGATATATCTTGATTTGCAATTATGCTCTTCAACTAGTTTCTAAAGATTTCCTTGTACAATTACAAAAAAAAGTGTTCCTTACAATCTTATAGTCCGTAACTTGCAAGTACTGTACTACCTCGTAATTTGAGGGAAATCGCTTATACTCTCATTAAAGGCTGTGGCCTAACTCTCATTGCTGTATATTTTAATATTTTATTACGTACAATATACAACTACAGTGTCAGTAGTAAAGTTTATACTTTTTTGTCGTCAAGACTGTACCGTCGAGGTTAACGTGTGCACCCATTTATCAAACACTCGGTTTCTTCACTGCACCTTGTGTTTTGTGTGCTTACCTCGATTTGGTTGAAACGAAGTTTTCTTCCAATGGCTAACGGATTGCAGAACACTATGTTCGTAGTAAGACTTCCTTAACGTTTTTTAGAGTGAAGGAGTTGATAATACAATATTTTGGATTCTTACACTTGTATGAACTGATTGGGAGCAATTTATAACTGTGTCCAAATTTTAACTCTATTTTATGTGTTTCTCACAAAATTCTGTTCGCTGTGAAACATTTGTTTCAGTTTATTTTTATAAATATATATTACGAAATGCATATTGTGTATATCGAATGAGTAAATAAAAATTTTTATATTTCTCGTATTTTGCTGTTTTATAATACTATGCTATAGAAAATTTTGCTATTTGCAAAATAGTTTATAATTTTGTTTTTCGTAATTTCGTAATGCTTTAGATACGCGTTGGAACAGCTTAAGATGTCACAATGGCAGTAAATTTCGTGAGCGATACGTAACCTGAGTGTTTTTCCTGCATCAAAAGTGTAAATATTTTAGTATCGGCGTTGTAAAAAGTAGTTTAAGGAAAGTGTCAATCGTTCTTTTTATTGCCATACAAGAGAGATTGCCTGTTAAAAGGTAGTTTACAACATTTTAAAAAGGACTGTATAAACACGTGTAAATGTAGCATTATGTATTGAGAACACTAAATATTATTAGCTTTTATCCATTCGCCCGTTGCTTTTATTGGAGGCAAGCAATCTGCATTAAAATTTTAAAGCCCATTCGTTTAAAAACTGCAGTCTTTATGGTAGATGTAAGGTTCTTTCAGTAGATAACTTACCCCTTAGGAGTAGATGGCGGTGCTTGCTAATAAATGAAGGATTTTATGTTGTTGACATATTACTGAACGCGCCAGTTTCACAAAATTAGTTCCATCATGCTCGTAAATGACAAGCAACCTGTGTTTACAATCTTCCGTCTGATACTAAACATTTGTTTTTTCAGGAACCAAAATAGCAAAAACAAGTAAAAGAAGACAGAATTTTTTTTTGAAATTTAATCCTACGGAGCATTTGTAAGTACTTCGTAAAAAAATAAAAGTTACCAACGAATAAAAAAAAAAGTACTAACACTGAATATTTAAAACTAAAGGCGTACACTCGAGCAAAATGGCCTCACTGGCCAACGACATGGAGGAACTTCGTTGGCCAATCAGCGGTAGCCACAGGCGGTAGCCTGAACAATGAGTAATCTTCTGCAGCGCGGAACAGCCAATCAGGCTAAAGGCCCGTTTTCAGAGCCTCGCTCGGCCAATCAGCGAACGAGTATGCCAACATCACTAGAAACGCGACGCCATTTCACTTATTTATACTCACATATTCTGTGATTAGTTTTTTTTTTTCGTCAATACTACAGAGGAGAATATAGCACACCAAAGTCAAAATTAAAACAAATAAATAAATGAAACTACAGACAATTTTGAAACACGTGGATGACAGAGATTCACTGAAGAGTAGTCTAGAGACATGGCAAAAAAAAAAAATAGAAAAATAACTGGCATCTCTTTTGTTGCCTAACACAGCAAACAATAAGGACGAAAATTCGAGCAAGATGCCCATTGGTAACAGTGTTTCATTTCTGTAAGGATAGCTGGACCGCCTCCGAAATGTAGCGACGTTGTGGTCAAGTGTGATTGTTGGGTTTATGAACTGGAGCTACCGGGTAATGTGCAGGTAAAGATGGTGAAAGATCGCAACATGGAGCAAAAGTAACGCTGTCGTGGGTTTATTCAACGAGGTTCGTTACAAATTAAGTAAAATCATCCATCAGAGTCTGATCAACTATGGAGTCTTGCTCAGTGTGGGGCCGTGGTTGGGTAGTAGTCAGACTTCTTGCGCGCTACCAAGGGAACCCGGGTTCGATTCCCAGCAGGGTAACGAGGATCTTCGCATGTTGGAAACGTGCCGGACATTGCCGTTGGTGTACGGGTTTTTCCGGGGCTCTCCCGTTTTTTTTTCGCCGTCACGTTCCACTGCTGTTTCATTTTCACCTCACGTCACCCTAACCGGCGCTCAAGGACACCATTTTTAAGGGGCTAGCTTATGTAACGCTTGAACTGCGTTGCCGTGTGTTTGTAATATTCGTTTTCCCGCGAAACTATTAAACGGGCGTCCCGTGTGCAGATCGAAGAAAATAGAATACACTTTAGACGAGGACTGTTGACTGCTTCTAAGACATCACGCACATTACAAACCCCTATTTCTGAGCACTCCAACATAGCTAAAAATCTGTTTTTCCTAAGCACCGTATCTCGAAATATGCGCGTCAGTTACGCACAAAGGTACTTAAGGGGCCTGCTTTGAACCCTGACGCAGACTTTCCACCAATAATATTATAGCGTCCCATTGGTAAACGCAAGACGGCGAGAACACTACGTGTTAGTTCAGAGCCTTGCGCATAGCGGCGTTACAGCACTTGATGTTCCTGGCAGTGTAGCCCTTACGCCAGATACCGGACAGCTCTATACCAATAGCATAGGCATGTGTGCGAAACAAATAACCATGGGGCAAGGAGTGTTACTATTATTTTATTTCTGTGAATATTTCAAAAGTTTTGGTTTGCTATCATTCGTCAGTAAATATTTTTCACTTCTTAAATATTTGACGTATTGCGAATTAGTTTTCGTCGTTTAAGTTTAAGACAATTTTAAATACATTTTCCGTAGAGGAAAGAAAGTTTCGTCTTTGTATGTTGGTATCGAATTATTAATATCAAAAGAATGTAGTATTTAATACAGGTGCTGCTGTCTGCTGGCTGTCTCCCGAACGCGAAAAACAGCCCTTTAAAAAACTTTTAAAATTTTAAAAAGAAAAAAAGGGTATATTGTTAACATTGTTTTAAAATGCATTAACCGTTATTTGCTGATTACATATGTGTCGCGTGGTAGCCCCCGGCATTGTTTTACGATGTGCATATTTAATTTGTCTATCTTAGTTAGTATTTCGTATTATAGATGCAGCAAAACAGAAAAATTTCGGATTTGACATCAAATGATTTAAAAAACATGAAGTGTAAAATTGTTTTGTTCAAGGAAAATGACGTTACGAGCAATGCGTACAAGTTGAAAATGTTTGGTACAATTACAAAATAATAAATTTTACGGTATCTTACACTCTTATACTGAGAAGACCGGACCGGGAAACGTAACCCAGGTCCTGTCGAATGCGAGTCCGTCACCTCGCTCGGTCCAGAATTTCTTAAAACACTTCGTTGCGGATAATCCGGTGCGAGTGGCAGGGGTCAGGGTTGCGACCTAATCCTCCACATGAGGAACGACGTATCTCCCTCGTTCCTCTAACAGGGTGCCCGCCCGCCAGTTGTCTCTAGCGCGAGCAATTAGTCGTAATGAAGAGCAGTGCATGGGGAGCATCTGCGAAGCCCAGGAGCATATCACCCAGGAGAGGGAAGTAGGCAATTCCCGGGAACGCTCAGTCGAAATAACTCTGCCAAGCTTACCAGCGTTACGCACAGCCGCGAGGAGCGTGCGCTAATTACGCGCAAGAGTAACGATTACTTTAATGCAAGGGGAAGCGAGTTATTCTGGTTGTAGCCTACTTGTGTGGTTGCGGGATTCATGTCCTGCGCACAAATTACGCGTGCGTGTAAACTGGAAGGGAGTAATTAGTTACGTTATAATAGCCATGATTATGATAAAATTTATGGTGATCGTAATAATACATTTCACGCGTCAAGATCAATGTTGTAACCCATTTATATTCTACAGAAAAAAATAAGTTATAATGAGATTTAGTGTAAAACGCATGCCACGATTTCCACTGATACATAATATACCAAACAAAACCTTGCATGCTGCTAACTGCATTAACCAGTAGTTACTACTGAAGAAAACAACAAGAGTATGGCATAGACCGCTAACAATTCGAAATGGTTATATACTATGCTTATAACGTGGCAGGTGTTGATTTTTTTGTTTTTTGTAGAAGGGAAATAAAAAAAATCTGCTGACTTGGCAACATTATCGTTTATATTTGTACGCACCAGTAGCGAAAGGCTTAACGCTACTGTACTTTATGGCGGTACGTTAACAGATGACGCTGCATGATTTAAACGTAAACTTGCATTTTAAGTAACGGCACGGACATTGTATCTTGCGCGGAATTCGAACTCAGCACTCCTGCTGCTACAGCCATGTTTATAAACGAGTGCAACCCCCAGTCAGGTGCACAGCTTGCTCAGGTCGCCAAACTGAGTGCACACTCTACACTGTAGGCTGGAGTGTAAAATATTTTTTAAGACTTATTTCGTGATTGCTGTTTTCGTCTATTGAGAGAATAAATGGCCCTAAAATAAGTTTTTCCGGGACGGTTTTTATGGTGCAAAAATTCTGACACCCAAACTTGGTAGTTATGAAGTCTTGCGCGTAAGGATGATATAGCATTTCGCAAGCATAAATGTGTTGCCGTTAGTGTAGATTTATTTATGTGACTAGAACAGTTGAAACTGCTCCACAGTTCCGGTAGCAAAGTCGTCGTAACGAGAAGACAAGGAATGCCTTTCAGCTGCGAATGGTTGTTCTGTTGACGCCCCGGCCATTAGGCTTAACAGTAGAAACTTCGTTGGGAGAAGGTTTTGGCAGTGATCTCAGAGTCTTACAGTATTACAAGGGAATACTTGTGACTGTGAACATGGCCTTACTGGCAGTTACACTCCTACTCTCATCTCCTTTCTTCTAATAAATATATTTTTAGGAAAACAAAATGAAATAACATAATTACTACCAAAACGTTTAAGATAATATGGGTTACAAATCTCAACGAAGCAGAGAGAATGGCACTTCAAAAAACTTATAAAATTCGATAACTTCATTCGGGAGAAAATGTAACGAAAAAATACTATTATATTATTAGCACAAGCCACACTCCACAAAACAGCTGACATTTCTTTGTTGGTTGTTGAACGAGCTGAAAGAAAGTCTCTCTCGTAATATGCGTACTTCTTCCGGTCTGTATTTGTTGCAGATTTATTTTTTACCTGAAAAGTATCTAGGGCGGACCAAATGTTGATGCATTCAGTGAGAGTGGCAATCCGTTTTATGCCAGAACATGACAAAAGTAAAGATAAGTAAAAAAAAAAAAAAAATTACATGGCTGTAATCTCTAACAAAGTTGAGTTGAATAATTTTTCCCCCTTTTGGAAAGTTATCTTTTAAATTGACACATTGACAAGGAATTTTTTTAACATTCATTCCCCATTTACACCTCATGACTGTGAGCTTGGTTGGCAGAGCCAACACAGGAAGGAACAGTGGGGTCAACAAAGCTTTGGTTTTATAGGGTACAGTTCCTACCAAGCAGTAAACCCTTTGGAGTGGAGTGGAGAGATTAGAGGCATTTCTTAACATCGAGGTCTTGAGAGCCGTTGAGGGTGAAACGAGGTGAGTATGGAATAGGGCTGGAATGCAAGAGCGGGGGGAAAATGAAGCTCCCTGAGAAACCCGCCGGCCAGCCGGCGGCATCGTCTTGCACGATTCTCACGTGCGAAAATCCGGGAGTCGATCCCGCCGGGAAACGAACTCGGTTCACCTAGGGTGGGAGGCGAGTAATCTGACCACTATACCGCCGCGGCCCCAGTAAGACCACTTGCAAATCATCTCTACAGCTGCACTCTGCAGCGACGTTGACATGACTTCCTGGCAAAGTTCCAGAGCCCATCGTGTTGTGAGCGCAAATTCTGAGTTTGACGTGTGAAATGTAATATTTACTCAGGGGTAGAGAAGTATGTGCGCTGTGAGCGAGTTTCACGTCGCTTCTGCGAGCGCAATTTTTTTGGCGTCAACCGCGCCACACGCTAAACCCGCGGGATTGCACCTGCACTATTTAACGCCCGCCGCGCATGATTGGACCGCGCAGGTACCTCCCCGAGCCCAATAAATGCATGTTTGATCCGTGGCTGGCAGAGCAAGTTTCTGGAACAAAAAGCGTTTTAATAATGCGCAGCTGTCCGGACCACGTGATTTTTTTTTAACGTATATTTTTGTTCCCCAGAACAGTTTTTATTTCAGTCAGATCGGATCTGGAGGATTGTATCCGATAAAGCTTGTCCCCAGCGTTCGCTGTAGAAAGTTATCTTGCCCGTGGAGGTATATTTACAATTTGAGCTGCTAGGAATATTAAAAAAAAAAAAAAAAATGCAGCGTCCAATACAATAGACGGTATCATGTATATACTTTATAGTAACGCCACGAATTAACGTTATTGCCTAATTCACTTGTGAAGGTAAGTCTTTACAATCTGCAACTATATACGTACATATATGGTGACAAAAATAATTTTCGCTACAAAATATTTTTTTTGCATAATGCTTTAAATAGATGGATCGCGAAAAAAAAACAGTACACACACTGCCAAAATTTTGAGAAAGGTGCGATTAATAAAGGAACATCGTAAATTTCGTAACGCTATAAAATATTTTCGTACAATTTACCGATAGGTAGTTTTAAAAAAAATTAATAAGAGTCTATTTTTTATCGAAATTGAAGAGTACTTCCATTGATGCATCTGAAAGCACATTTTGCAACAAAAAAGGCAATTATAATAATTAATACGGCGGTACGTAATTGAAATAGTGGTTGTAATTAAAAATATTATTTTTTTATTATTTCTTTAGGTTCACTCACTTTTGTTATACAAATGATAACTTTCTTGGCTGAAATTTCTGCGTATAAAATGAATTATATAAAATATTTGTAAAACATTTTAGTAATATTTATTACATACAACCAAGCCAATGTTTATGATGGTCTTGTTTGATGAGGAGGGATTGGGAAATGTCCTTGGAAAGCATCCGTTCTGGAAATACTCTTAAATTTTGATTATTAAAAAACTCTTATTAATAGATTTTTTAATGACTTCAACAAGTAAGTGGTATCAAAATATTTTGCAGTCTTACAAAATATACGAATTTTAATTCTTATGCAACATAAATCGTAATAAATCGTAAAAATTGGTAGGTGGTGAACTACTTTCTAATTAGTTATGTATGTTTTACAGTCGGCTGCAATGCTAAATTGGAAACATTTCTGATATACCTTAAATGGAAACAATATCTTATCATTCCTACTATTGGACAGCTGAAAATTTCGCAGTACTATCGAACGACGAATTAAACTCTAAGATTTCATTAGCAAGTTCTATTCATACCACATGCAGATTGTTTGGCAGCCCACAAGGTATCTTGAGCGAGTAATAAAAACCCATAGTTCGAGAGGTCGATTTTGTTTTTTTGACTGCGTCAACTTCGATTTTAGCGGCTGCAGGTAACGAAATCATGGACTGTTCTTAAGCGTTTACAAGACGTTGAAATTAGAAACTGTCTTTCAAAATGTAAACGTTAATTTCTTGGTCTTTGCCTGACATGAGTAATTACATTTTAACCCGTTCAAACCCAGTGTAAAGGATTGTGCACCCGGCGTACAAACAAACGTTGGTTTTCGGCAAGGCATGTAGACTGCAAGGCTCAATGGCCAATAATCGTCCGTGTTTCTGTTTCATGAACCATAGTTCACTGCAGCCAAGCAATAAGCCGAAAGCTCACTGGCTGCTAAAAGGTGCACGTGTCGAGTCGGCATAATTACAGCACGCAACAAAAATGTTCTTGTTTCGCAATATCTGAAACCGTATATTAAACAGGGTCTGAAAGGTTAGTGCTGGAAAAATCGTCTATGTTGTCACTCTATATTGAAGATAGCCAATAAGGGACTTCTTGTATAGTAGGTGAATATTTTCTGTGCTTTCCTGAACAATTAGGGCCATTACATTCATATTTACCAACTACAAATTGCTAGCCAACGAATAAATTGTAACGAACTGAGATCCCCCACACAACTTTCCTTAACCGTATATTTCTCACACTGACGCAGCCTCACGCGTGCAAATGCACAATGCGTGAGGGCGATATCAGTCCGCTGTTTGTAAACCCCGACGTTTCGCTATTCGTACCGCAGTCATAAGATTTTATGCTGTGAAAAGTAACCACGAACGATTAGTAAATGGTCCGATTTCACTCTTCGTACGGGTTAAATTCGCTGCTTCTTTTGTCCGTTACCTTTCTGTCAGCGAGAATGCTAAGCTTACGTACTGGTAGTGACCTGAAAAATTCGCGTTTTCATTTCGGGACAAGCCAGAATTCAAATCCCCGTGCGTTTGTATTGCTAATACTATTGGTCTACCCGTTAAATTACACCTCCTCGACAACTCTGAGCCTGTAATAAATACACAGTTAAATGCAGACCGAATCACAGTCTTCCGCTAATACAACGAGCAACCAATGAACAGTGATATCTGCATGATTTTGCATACGAAAATTGAGTATAAGAAACGTTTTGTTGTATCAAAACAAATTTGGTTTGGGCAACCAAACTACTTGTTTGAATGGGGGCAATGAAATATTTGGTTGTTGGAATCAAATTATTTTGTTATTCTTATTCTAATGCACCAAACAAATATTTAGTTAGTACAACCGGAGATTTGTTTGGCTCTATGTACATTAACAAGTTTCGGTTAATATATACAACATTGGAGTGTGATCGAGACTGGAACCTAGCCTTAACGCTATGACCTATCGACCTCAGCTAAAGTGACTACTAATAAATTCGGTATGTTATCAAATATATACAATTCAAGTACTGGGCAACGTGAGCAAATAAATATTTAAAGTTTTACAGCTTTAATTTTTAGTTTCCTCTAGAACTCGTTTTATTAAGATCGTTATAATATTATTACGCGTCAATTAATGCACCCACAAACACTGTTGCAATCTTAATTGTTACAAAAATGCTAACAAACACTTTAGCTCTATTTTCGAACAACGGCAAGTGAGTGGCCAAACAATTATATGCAGTCAATTCGACCTAATATCTGGCTGAGAGTCGAATTTATTTTGGCCCAACGAATATGTTTTGTTCATTCAAACAAGTAGTTCGTTAGATGAACAAAAGTTTTTTTTTTCTCTCTTCAATGTTTCTTTGCTCAACAAACTATATATCTGGCCCTATACAAACAATTATTTTGTTGGCCTTTCTCTCAGCGGAGAGTGCGGTGGCTTTCTAAATCCCATACACACGCTGCAAGCACTGCGTTTCATATTTACTTCCCGTCTACGTGAAGAGCCGTTTTCAAATCTGATTCGTTCTCTCACATTTAGGTTATGACAGAACTGAACATAGGCGAAATTAAGCAGGCAGCTAAAATATGCTAGATAGAAAAGGGCTGAATGAAAAGTACAAGTACACGAAGGTGTTTTGAACAGATACATGACCGCACGAAAACAATAAGCGAAAATTCACTGTCCCCCGTATGATGATGTCCTTTAGTTCAACGAATCTTTTTCCTTATAACCATGGCGAATTAACAGGCTTCGATATAACAAAAATTAAAGAACTCTGAGTGCATACAACGGCGTTGAACATAACGACTTGGAGATAGTAAGTTTGAGTAATTGGTGCTGCACTTTGTTTTTCACTTGTCAATATAGTCCTTGGTTTATTTTGCACAGCCATCGGCAATTGCTTAATTTTATACGTCTTGCCCTAATCAACAAATTTCCAATATACTGCCAAAACCAAACCATAACAATTTGTTTATCCAGGACAACGAAACGTTTCGTGAAATCTCTTTTACCGCAAGATTGTAAAATCTTAAACACATGTCTGCAGATTTAGTTTCCTTAATGCGATGAATTTGCAAGACTGTCAATTGAACTGACAAGGCATATGATAATTCTGCTAATTACAGACAGTAGTGTTCGTTTTAAAATCGACTAAGAAAAGTCAAATAAAGTATGTGTATTTCACTTGTTAAAAAGTTGTTTAAAAAAATCATCAAAAATTTTTTCTGTTAAAACCTACTACTTCTTTGCAATAACAGATTTCAAAAACCAGATGGTGGATGGAAATTCTTAAATTTTGTTATCTACTTATAAAATATTGACCGAATTTGCACCGAAAGATAATGATTAAATATGCTGTCTATCATGTCAGTTTAAATTTTAAATATGTATAGTAAGAGAAATTTAAAAAAGAAAAAAAAATTAAAAATAAAGGCAACAGGACATACGTGATAATTATTTTTCTCGGAAAAGACTGGTGTGTGTAAAACTGCAGTTTAAACGAGTCGAGCAAGCGTGTTAATCTTGGTCTATTTTCCGAAATAAAACTATTGAATCCAACCAGTCGTTCTGCTCGCGCGTAATCCGGTGCGTTATTTATCTCGCAGCGATGTTCATTTGTCGTCTCAGGNATCCAACCAGTCGTTCTGCTCGCGCGTAATCCGGTGCGTTATTTATCTCGCAGCGATGTTCATTTGTCGTCTCAGGGGACTCGACGTGCGAGCGTGCGCATAAAGCGATCTGACCACAGGCCCGCCGAGGCCACATCTTCCCCACCGGTAACCACGTCCGGCAGGGGGTGGGAGGGGAGGTTGAAAAAAAAGAGCATCGGCTCCGCAAACAATCCCGGGGTGGTTGCGGTTGGTAATCGCCCCTTCCTGATGAGGTCGCGACCAAAACGTGACCCGAACGACCAAATCGCGGCCCTAACAGGCAAACGTGGTGTTTGGCGGAGGGGTTGATGGCGAAGGGGAGTCAGGGGTGGTTTTGGCGGGAGGGAGATCATGCGTCCGACCACCGTCGGGCAACGGTGATTTCGCTCCCTCTCCTATCCCTCCGGCCCACCACCGTCGGGTTCATCCTCTTCCGCCAAATCCGCCAATTATCGGGTGGCGTGTTTAATTAACTCGTCCCCACTTCGTCGCCGACGTGTCGACACTGTGTCGCGTGGTAATGAACATTCCGTGCTGCTGCGAAACAACGTTCTCGCCCCCTCCCTCCCGTCAACCAGGCACTATCCACCCCCTAGCATGTTGCAACCCTTACCCCTTCCTGTATCAGCAGGAACGATACTGCTGCGTGTGATATAGGTTTGGGTCTCGTGCGCATGTGGTTGCCGAAATAAAAGGAAACATGTGAGAGAGCGGGAATAAATATCGGTAGTGCGTATTTAATCTTCCTCACTTTGCATATCAACTCACCCCTTGTGGCAAAGAGTTCCTTTTTTTTCAGTGATGATCCTTTTTCCTTTTACCTATCATGTACTGAGAATGTTTGTTACCGTAACGAAGGTTTTCATTAATTTGCTTCCATAAATTTGGACGATAATTTTATTCCATTAGTGCTACCCATACATACAGACATCCATACATACACACATATATGCATGTATCGATACATACATACAGACGAGCAAATTTGATTTACTATTTCCATGTATCTCAGTTATGATAGAACGCTATCATAAATTTGAACTGGCCATGGGCCCACTGCTGAAATGTTAGCGCTCATTTTACTAAGCAATCTAAAACCAATAATTATTAATGTGATTAATGATAGGACCTATTAAAAATGTTTATGGTGACGCAAAGTTTGAGATGCGTGCATGCACACATACATACAAAATCTATAAAACGTCCTACTTTTCATACATAAAAATAGGGCTATTAGAAGATTATTTAAGTTTGAGATAGTATCAATATTTTTTTTCGTGACTCCTACGTTGTTTTTAAAATTAATTTTTGTAAGCCTTTAAATACAGTATAATGTTTTTGTCTTCAAATAACGTTTGATAACATTTGAAAGTTATTCTTCACAGCTGTGTGTTTACCTGGAGCGTTGTTAACGTCCGATACAAAAATAAAAGAAAAGGCAAAAAAACCATTAGTTGGGGAGACACAAGCTGCAATGTAAAAGTTATTGTACACATTTTGAGCACTAAATGTGGGGTAAAAATATTATTTTAAGCTGAAACGAAACTGTTTTGCTAGCTGTGGTCTAGGTAATTGGTTTAAAGAAGCGTATGGGTAATTTAATGCATCCTTGATTCTAGTGATAATTTCTACATGCATTTCGTTTTATTTTACGTTCCTAGTTACTTACAAGCGTAATAGATTTTAAAATCACTCTTTATGTAAAAACTTCATATATGGATCGATATGAAAATTTTCATAAATGTAGATTGAAGTAGGCAGCAAGGAATAAATGTGTAATATTACGTTTGTGTGCAGCTTGCAAGGAAGGAGTACAAAGACGAAGGTACAATAATATTGTTAAAATTTCTGTACTATCATAATATATTAGACTTTTATTTGTATTTTACTAAAAATATCTGGTATGAGATATTATGTAATCCTAAAGTTGTGAATAGTTACTCCAAAAATGTATTGTCTGTCATGGGGATGGTTTAATAAATATGCGTGTACTTTTTTAATTAATTCTATTTTTATTATAATTTATTGTAAATATATTATGGAATCACTAAAAAAATTTTAATTGTTTGTTTTAAAATATCTAAACAGAAAACACCAAAATAAACGAATACTACGAGAGATTGTAAACAATAAATAATACATTACTTCCGTGCTGCAAAAACCTGGTAACGTANAAATAAACGAATACTACGAGAGATTGTAAACAATAAATAATACATTACTTCCGTGCTGCAAAAACCTGGTAACGTAAGGGTCTTTTGAATAGCCACGTGTCATGGGAGTCTCCAAATGGAAGGCCCTGGCGTGCCAAGTCAGCGGCCACACAGTTTAAATGAGGAATCAATTTTCAAGAAATTCCTTCTCACTGTATAAAGTTCATAGATAACGCTTTCAAACAAAATAATTTAACCCAACTTTCTCAGAGAATACAGCATCGTTAAGAAATTTAAAAAAAAAAAAATGTGTGTGTGTGTTTGTATATATATATATGTATATATATATATATACATTGATGTATTATTGTTGTGTAAAATGTACATTTTAATGTAACAATTTAGAAAACAAAATGCATTCGACGTACTAATTGCTAAAATTTCTTAACCTTCCAGTATTCCTTAAGTAATGTCACGGAGAATGATTTTTTCGTTTGAAAAGGTTATCTTTAAAAATGATGCTTTGAAAAGGAATTTCTTTAACATTGCTTCCCATTAAAACTATGCGGATGCAGACTTACTTTGCATAATCCGTAACTTGCCGTTGTTGTAAGCGCCTGCGCGGGGTATGCTAATGCGACTGTCAGAAGGATACGTACTAAAANAATCCGTAACTTGCCGTTGTTGTAAGCGCCTGCGCGGGGTATGCTAATGCGACTGTCAGAAGGATACGTACTAAAACCCTTTCGTTTCCAGCACAAAAGTTATTCGGAATGTAGGAAATTGATAGCATTCACTTGAGAGTCGTGGTGGGAGAAATGTAATACCCACTTCATTTTAATAACCAATTTAAAACTCTCGTGGTGCCGGTGAATTACGACAGTGGGCAGCGAAGAATCACAAAGCCCCGCCGTAACATAAACCACNTAAAACTCTCGTGGTGCCGGTGAATTACGACAGTGGGCAGCGAAGAATCACAAAGCCCCGCCGTAACATAAACCACCAACGCGACGAACGGTTTTGGCGACATGGCATACCTCCAGTCTGTCTCGTGGCGAATCGCTGTCTCTCGCGCACGAAAGCCGTACATTTCCAGACTTCTTGACACCTACACGTCAGTGCAGACTCGGGAGTTGTGAAACTGTATGTCCGTAGTGCAGATATGGCAACACAACTCGTACACAATGTATCGTTCCCGTAAGAATTCAACCACAAAAAATGTACGTAACACAAAAAAAAAAAAACAGTAGGTTGGCGTCGGCCAGTGCCTCCTTGGTGGTGATTCGGGTACCTGGGTTCGAGTCACGAGACACACGAGCAGAAACAAGCTTGAATACACGTAAGTTAGTCTTCGCAGTTGTTTGTCTATGTGAGTAGAAGCCAAATACTCTCCCGCTCTTTGTCACCGCAGAGCTAGGCTGAGATCCGACTCGCATCTCGTTCCACCTTCATTACTGGCACAGAGTTCTCCGGGACTTTGCAAGCAAGTCTCAGGAAATGTTGAAATAAGTATCATAACCAGAGCTTTGGAGTCTTACTTTGTTCGGAACGAATCTGCACAATTTTTCATGTTCCTTAAGTATAACTCTCGTGCCCCGTTTTCTCAGCTCGTCTGGTCTGACAGGAAAGATTACTGTGTCATGTGTGAACTAAGTTAATCTAAGGTATAGGTTGTTCCCGATTAAGTAACCACTTTTTAAATCAACCTTAGAAAAATTCCACTAGCCTACCTGCACGTATTTTACCAGGCATACTGACTGACATGAACCCAGTAAAGTTGCTAACAACGGAGGGAAGGTTGTTTCACGTGATAACGTTGAATTAAAAGTGCTAGGTGAACATTTGTGAATACTGAAATCATTCCCTTAGCATTCTACGTGTTTTAAGTGCACGTAACTGTAAAAATGAGCAAATTTGTAAATTATTTACTTTTCTAATAATTCCACAGTTTCACTTGACGGATGCATGGATAAAGCAAAGCTAGTTTTTACGTATGGTGGAAGAATACACAATGTGCCGTGAAAAGCTTATAATGAGCATCAGTTCACTCGCAGTTGTAAAGTTTTATTTTTAAACTGTAGATAAAACGTTTGTAAACTTCTTTCTAAATACCGTGGATTAACTTTCTAATACCACTTTGCTCACCGTTTAATGTGTTCGTAACAGTGTGTGCTGTCAAGTCTAGCATTTAGGTAATTGAATCTGCTATGTTTCCTCGTAGTTATTGATGTGGATGGGGTATAACCAATATTAGAAACTTTTAATGCAACGAAGATTACAGTGTTTACCTAACTTTAGTGAATGCTGAATTAATTAACTATATTCTCTCGACGTACTTGAAACGAGTAAGCTGGATGGACGTGGATTGATTGAGAACGCCAACAGTTTTTAAACTTGTAAACTTGAAGGAAGTAAGATAGNAGGCTGAGATCCGACTCGCATCTCGTTCCACCTTCATTACTGGCACAGAGTTCTCCGGGACTTTGCAAGCAAGTCCCAGGAAATGTTGAAATAAGTATCATAACCAGAGTTTTGGAGTCTTACTTTGTTCGGAACGAATCTGCACAATTTTTCATGTTCCTTAAGTATAGCTCTCGTGCCCCGTTTTCTCAGCTCGTCTGGTCTGACAGGAAAGATTACTGTGTCATGTGTGAACTAAGTTAATCTNCTCTCGTGCCCCGTTTTCTCAGCTCGTCTGGTCTGACAGGAAAGATTACTGTGTCATGTGTGAACTAAGTTAATCTAAGGTATAGGTTGTTCCCGATTAAGTAACCACTTTTTAAATCAACCTTAGAAAAATTCCACTAGCCTACCTGCACGTATTTTACCAGGCATACTGACTGACATGAACCCAGTAAAGTTGCTAACANGAAAAATTCCACTAGCCTACCTGCACGTATTTTACCAGGCATACTGACTGACATGAACCCAGTAAAGTTGCTAACAACGGAGGGAAGGTTGTTTCACGTGATAACGTTGAATTAAAAGTGCTAGGTGAACATTTGTGAATACTGAAATCATTCCCTTAGCATTCTACGTGTTTTAAGTGCACGTAAGTGTAAAAATGAGCAAATTTGTAAATTATTTACTTTTCTAATAATTCCACAGTTTCACTTGACGGATGCATGGATAAAGCAAAGCTAGTTTTTACGTATGGTGGAAGAATACACAATGTGCCGTGAAAAGCTTATAATGAGCATCAGTTCACTCGCAGTTGTAAAGTTTTATTTTTAAACTGTAGATAAAACGTTTGTAAACTTCTTTCTAAATACCGTGGATTAACTTTCTAATACCACTTTGCTCACCGTTTAATGTGTTCGTAACAGTGTGTGCTGTCAAGTCTAGCCTTTAGGTAATTGAATCTGCTATGTTTCCTCGTAGTTATTGATGTGGATGGGGTATAACCAATATTAGAAACTTTTAATGCAACGAAGATTACAGTGTTTACCTAACTTTAGTGAATGCTGAATTAATTAACTATATTCTCTCGACGTACTTGAAACAAGTAAGCTGGATGGACGTGGATTGATTGAGAACGCCAACAGTTTTTAAACTTGTAAACTTGAAGGAAGTAAGATAGAGGTAGGCGCAGCAAATTATGGAATTAAGGTACGACAGGCCCGTTTGCCTAATTCGCGAAAACAANGAGGTAGGCGCAGCAAATTATGGAATTAAGGTACGACAGGCCCGTTTGCCTAATTCGCGAAAACAAGGAGGAAATCCTGAATCCTTAAAAGAGTTGCTCATTCGGCAAGTAACACTGTCAGAGCTCGGAGATATCACGGAGTGTAACTATCGGTTCCAGCAGGCTTAACGCGAGAGGCCCGTATTCGCCAGAGAGGATAACGACATTTTAAAGGACGTTTAACTTTATTTTGCCATATTTGAATTTTACTTTTCCACAAATTTTACCAAGTTCACTGAAATTTTTTAATTTATTATTGTGTATGGTAGTTCGGAGATATTTACTTTCATTTTAAAAGTAGCGATACTAACGGATAGTGTTTATCAGTTTATTATACTCACCTGCAACGTTCGAAAGATTCAGTTTTCTCGAGGTACAATAATTTCTTTGGGATATTGTTTATCGTATGTTCCTTTCGACACTGGACTTACATACTTGCACAGACATGATTTGGGTAAGGACGAAGAGAGAGGGGGGGGGGAGACAGAGTATCGGTGTGCAAAAGTAAACTCAGCTTATCAAAAAAAAATTATGTTTACTAGAATAAACTTACCTATTACGAATATTACACAATATAAAAAACAATACTCAGGCCGATTGGGGTGCAAGACAGGAATTATATGCATCGTCGAAATATCTATATGCATGGTGAAGGCGAGAACTTGCAACTGTGGGGTTGTAGCGAGTGGAAGACGCGTACAGCAATGGTGGTGGGGAACGGCACAAGCTTTCAAGACTGTGACAGTGTTGGTGGGTTAGCAGGCAGCTTCCCACGCCGGGTCGGAGATGCTTTCGGCCTTGGGCGCAGGAAATGGAATTCTCCTCCCGATCACGAACTAGGAATACGCTGCTTCCTACCTGTCTCGACTTTCGGCCGTCGAGCGATTGCGCGGCCGGGCCTGACAAACCCCACGGGTTCCAGGTACATCAAGTAGTAACACTTTGACCCCTCTGAAGGTCCTACTTATTTACCGATACATTGCGGGGTGGACGAGAGATTGTAGTGTTCGTACTCTGCATGCTGATGCGCGCCCCCAACCCCCGCCAATTGTCTGACTATGGCGCCGTCCTGGACAAAGAACAATGTGGGCAGCAGGGATGTATGATCACCTCCACCAAGAATCAGAATTTTGCATAGCAAACAAAATACGATTATGTTGGATTGCAAAATATATCAAGATATTATACTAATTTTTAAAATTTAAAGGTTGTGCCAGATATAAATAAAATGCTGGAGTTTGCCGACCGCAAACAAATAAACCTATTTACACATGTTTGCTCAAAAGTAAATAAGTAACGGATGAACACGCGTTATTTTATCATTACGTAAGTTGGATTACTGTCAAATTTTAACCTAGAGATTCCAAAATTTCCTGGGGGGAATTCCCGGACCACTACTTAGTAGGAAGTCATTAGCAAGTCTTACTTTAATAACAATTCTTTCGACCCCGCCCCCGGAAAAATGTCCCAACCCTTGCAGTTCCACCATCCAAAAAATAGACCCACCTGCGTCACAGGTTAACAGTGAGCCGATCTCTGGTTTCAGTACTTGTGGCAGAGCTGTGGAAATGGAGTGGGCCTTGAGAGTCGACGAGGGTAAAACGAGATGACAGTGGAGCAGCGTCAGGATGCAAGGGCGGTAGAAACGGGAAATCCCCGAGAAAACCGGATGGCCAGTGGCATCGTTCGGTACTGTTCCCACGTGCGAAAATCCGGGAGCGACCCCGCTGGGAATCGAACACAGTTCGTTTGGGTGATAGGCGAGTAATCTAAACACTACACCACCACAACCTCTCGCTGAGAAAATGATTTTGTTGAATAAAACGAAGTTTGTTTGCCGCAAAGAAATTAATGGTTTGTTTAGGGGCACTTATAATATAATTATTTTCTTTCTCATATTTGATTGACACAAACTTGTAGTAAGATTTGTTAGGCACAATTAAAGCTTTGTGTGACGCTACGCACATAGAACATTTTCGGTTATCATAGAAAGTATAAAGCACAACCGGGCTTCAAACCCGGAACTTTAGCACCCGAATGATACGCCTTACCAACCTAGACTAACAACACTAGTGAAGGAATTCGAATGTTAGCAAAGAGATAATTTTGTAATATATAACACGTATGTAAATAAATTTTTTTTAAGTTTTACAGCTTTACTTTTTTGTTTCCTGTTGAAATTGTTTATACCATTATCAAGCATCAATAAATGCAAAAAAAAAANTTTACAGCTTTACTTTTTTGTTTCCTGTTGAAATTGTTTATACCATTATCAAGCATCAATAAATGCAAAAAAAAAAATCCCTGCTGCTATCTCAATTATTAAGGTAATTACAGTACAAACAAACTCTCTTATTTTCGGACGAANAAAAAAAAAATCCCTGCTGCTATCTCAATTATTAAGGTAATTACAGTACAAACAAACTCTCTTATTTTCGGACGAAGACGTCAAATGAGCCAATTAACCAGCTCCAGACAAATGAATAGCAGTTCTTGACCAAGCTAATTTTGCTGAAGCAACAAATTCGTTTATAATTGATGAAAAGATTTTTGCAGGGAACCAAATCCTTCATTCACTTGAAACCAAATATCTATTTGACTTCACCGTGACATATTTACGGGATGAGTATGAAAAAATACCCCATAGTTGTGTCCAATAAGATTTATGGAGATAGTTGGACTTGGTGAATTTCATGAAGGCGGTACGGTAAAACGCGTTTCTCTCTGCAGTATACTTGTGTATTGGGTTTAAGAAAAAAATATATAATTTTTATTGGTATTGTTTGCATTTCCTATTAAAGTATTTCCTTATTTCATTATTGTGAGCATAATAGTTTTACATTAGTCACTTTCAAACTGTATGTGTGAATGTTATGAAGAGCGCCCAAGCCTGTGCGGGTCAAGTGTTGTATTATCGCAGGCGGCCACTGCACTCACTGACTCAGCCACTCTGCTGTGCTGTTTCAGACGGTGGCCGATATCACCCGCTGTTCCGCAGCTGCAGATTGGAGCACGTGCCGCCTCATGTTCTCGTTACCTACAAGAACGTATCCGTGCAGGTAGGTCCAGTAGCTCTTGTCGTATCACGAGATATTCCTTCTCGGCTTGTGCAACTCAAAGAGAGCTCATTTCACTGGGTGTTGTGAACTGAGCTGTGAAAACTTCTACGTCTGCAGGGGCCATNGTGCAACTCAAAGAGAGCTCATTTCACTGGGTGTTGTGAACTGAGCTGTGAAAACTTCTACGTCTGCAGGGGCCATGAAACTTCCAGAAAGTTACAGACAATTTTCAGCTCTACGTTTTAATAAGAAGGTGTTATATGCGGATTGACAAAACGTATTTAATGTATAATTTTATTTGGACCTAGCGTAAATAATAATTGCCCTTCAATCGTAATGGTTGCTCGGAATTTTCGCGTAAAGTGCAAGTTTCACACGTACTCGAGTGTAATGAGTACCGGCAAGCAGTGAAAAAAAATAACAGTAATCCATTGTCATTTGTTATTGCCAAACTCATGACATCCCAAAAGCTATAATGATGTACGGTACTAACAGCATATCCTAACACGTAATACTTATAGAAAGTATCGTTTGAAAATAATAAGCCTAAAGTCCAGAAATTGCTATCTACGAAAACGTTGCAGCGGTTCTGGTAAAAGTAAGCAGTTTATCTGATAGATATGAACTTCTGTTGCGCACAGCTATCGTTTTGCAAACTGCGCCTGGGCACATATGTGAAGAGCATGTTACTGGGTTTATTGTGAGGTTCTATTTCGACACTACTGACTCCACTGTGAGCGAGCTCTTTATTGCTCTGCTTTAAGCGTTACACGCTACTGGACGGGGTGCTCCACAGATATGCTTAGGATCATCCAGTCAGGGCAATGTGAAACTTGAATCAAAACATGTGTCACGTTTTTATAGACAATTTTAATAAAGAAATTAATTTACATTATTCGTACTGAACATCGAAGCCAATACAGGGAAATGTACGCGCAACCTCGAACGTGACAAGCAAAAAAAAAAACTTATTATTTATGTCTGTGCGTATGCGTTTTATATATAAATTAATGCATGCACGTGTTGGCGTGTACGATGAAAGAGCAAATTATCGTTCAATTAATGTAATCACAGTAAAATTTCATACATTTTAATCTCAAGCAAACAAGAATAAACTTTTCAATAATATACGCAGAAATATCCTAAATGAAACCTTTAGGCGTGGGATAAAAAATTACAATAATTTAAATAAAATATATTTTTTTCTTCGAAGCCACACATGAGTTGGATGTTGTTCTGACTTTCAAAGGGTGAAAATCGTATAATGCAGTTACTATTTTAAAGCATTCAAAGAGAGAATAAATATTATATCTATCGCTTAGTAGGATTAATCACAATCGAGGAGCTAAGGAATTGAAAATAATGGGGAAACGGGAAACTTCCGAGAATACCCACTTACCAGTGATATGGTAAGTCCGTCGAACTTCTCACGATCAAAATGATCATGTAAGCGTATGAGAACCTCGCCATTTCCTTGAATTTACCTTGTCGAGCAAGCTTGTCATATCACATGCGATTCAATATTGATTCGAGCCGAATTTCAAGCAACTTGCACGTAACTGCCAATGGCGAGCTTGCAAATGGCTTAAGCCATGCTTGCAGCATGCCAAGGCTGCACTTGTGGAGCATAGTTAACTTGATTAATGTTATATTTAATCTTACTTGCTTACACAGCTTGCTCGGTGCAAGTATGTAGGTTTGTCATGAAAAGATTGATTAAGCTTGGATCAAGCAAGGAATCCTACCGGGCAGGCACTGGAGGATTTGGTTACAAACCAATACACGCGTAATATTTCCGCGGTAATAAATACCTGGCATTACTTTGAAAGTTCAGGCATGTCAAAGAACTTAGCGTATTAAAGATTTTGTATGTTTTCAAAATATTTTTGTTATGACTTAAAAAATTATTTCTTGAATTATTTCCTCCAAATTTCACGCCCACTCTACTGCAGAAAAACTTTTATAAAAGGTAGAAAACAATTACTTTTTTTAAACANCCTCCAAATTTCACGCCCACTCTACTGCAGAAAAACTTTTATAAAAGGTAGAAAACAATTACTTTTTTTAAACATAAACTTCATGTATTTTTCTTATTTCATATTACCTTGTAGTGTAAAATAAACCACGTGATTTTCCAGGACACCTGTTCTACAAAATATGTTTTGTGTGCCAGTTTTTGAACACAGTGAATAAGTGTAAAGTTATCAAGAGCTCTTAAATTCTATAGTTTACACGTTGTTAATCTAGAAACGTTACACACTTTTCAAATTAAAAATGCATATAAAATAATTAGTTGAGTAAAATAGCGCCTCAAACAGCGAAGTTGGATAAAATTTTAATTAAATTAAAACTTGATTTATTCACTTCATTGAACAGTTTTTTTTTTTTCGATTCCGTCTTCTTGTGTTTTGCTGAATGTAATATTATTTCCAATAAAATTTTCTTCGCCCTGGGCCTAAGATTTTCCTCCAGGAGTTATACAGTGTCGAGTCCTAGTATACGTTGCAAGTAAGAGGAAGGAGATGTAATACACTAGAAGATAGTCAAAGCAGAAATGAGAAAAATTAATGGCTCTGTAAAAAAGAGAAATTTCAAATCTTAGAAAAGCATCCAGCAATCATTAAATAATTCGTAAACATAGCTCATAAAAATTGTGTATTTCAAAGATTTATTTTATTTTTTTAATTTTTGTTATTAAACTACGAGTTTTGAGTATCTCCCTCCTTGAAAACTGTTTCAAACTTTTTAACACTACAGTGCGGTTCAGTAACGAGTTATGCTATTCTAGTTCATTTAGAGATATTATTTAAAAGCAGCTGTGGAAGGAGGAGGGATTGAGAGAGCGTAGTTGATTTTATTCAATTTATACTCCCTTATAAATCTTCGGGTGCAATAAGAATACTTTTTTAAGCTTTCAAGTTTGCGTCTCCTTGATAACTCAGGGACAACAATAAATTCCCCAACATAATTTACATTTCAGATGTATTTTACTTTCAGTGAATATTCATCGANATATCCTAAATGAAACCTTTAGGCGTGGGATAAAAAATTACAATAATTTAAATAAAATATATTTTTTTCTTCGAAGCCACACATGAGTTGGATGTTGTTCTGACTTTCAAAGGGTGAAAATCGTATAATGCAGTTACTATTTTAAAGCATTCAAAGAGAGAATAAATATTATATCTATCGCTTAGTAGGATTAATCACAATCGAGGAGCTAAGGAATTGAAAATAATGGGGAAACGGGAAACTTCCGAGAATACCCACTTACCAGTGATATGGTAAGTCCGTCGAACTTCTCACGATCAAAATGATCATGTAAGCGTATGAGAACCTCGCCATTTCCTTGAATTTACCTTGTCGAGCAAGCTTGTCATATCACATGCGATTCAATGTTGATTCGAGCCGAATTTCAAGCAACTTGCACGTAACTGCCAATGGCGAGCTTGCAAATGGCTTAAGCCATGCTTGCAGCATGCCAAGGCTGCACTTGTGAAGCATAGTTAACTTGATTAATGTTATATTTAATCTTACTTGCTTACACAGCTAGCTCGGTGCAAGTATGTAGGTTTGTCATGAAAAGATTGATTAAGCTTGGATAAAGAAAGGAATCCTACCGGGCAGGCACTGGAGGATTTGGTTACAAACCAATACACGCGTAATATTTCCTCGGTAATAAATACCTGGCATTACTTTGAAAGTTCAGGCATGTCAAAGAACTTAGCGTATTAAAGATTTTGTATGTTTTCAAAATATTTTTGTTATGACTTAAAAAATTATTTCTTGAATTACTTCCTCCAAATTTCACGCCCACTCTACTGCAGAAAAACTTTTATAAAAGGTAGAAAACAATTACTTTTTTTAAACATTAACTTAATGTACTTTTCTTATTTCATATTACCTTGTAGTGTAAAATAAACCACGTGATTTTCCAGGACACCTGTTCTACAAAATATGTTTTGTATGCCAGTTTTTGAACACAGTGAATAAGTGTAAAGTTATCAAGAGCTCTTAAATTCTATAGTTTACACGTTGTTAATCTATAAACGTTACACACTTTTCAAATTAAAAATGCATATAAAATAATTAGTTGAGTAAAATAGCGCCTCAAACAGCGAAGTTGGATAAAATTTTAATTAAATTAAAACTTGATTTATTCACTTCATTGAACAGTTTTTTTTTTTTCGATTCCGTCTTCTTGTGTTTTGCTGAATGTAATATTATTTCCAATAAAATTTTCTTCGCCCTGGGCCTAAGATTTTCCTCCAGGAGTTATACAGTGTCGAGTCCTAGTATACGTTGCAAGTAAGAGGAAGGAGATGTAATACACTAGAAGATAGTCAAAGCAGAAATGAGAAAAATTAATGACTCTGTAAAAAAGAGAAATTTCAAATCTTAGAAAAGCATTCAGCAATCATTAAATAATTCATAAACATAGCTCATAAAAATTTTGTATTTCAAAGATTTAATTTTTTTTTTTAATTTTTGTAATTAAACTACGTGTTTTGAGTATCTCCCTCCTTGAAAACTGTTTCAAACTTTTTAACACTACAGCGCGGTTCAGTAACGAGTTATGCTATTTTAGTTCATTTAGAGCTATTATTTAAAAGCAGCTGTGGAAGGAGGAGGGATTGAGAGAGCGTAGTTGATTTTATTCAATTTATACTCCCTTATAAATCTTCGGGTGCAATAAGAATCCTTTTTTAAGCTTTCAAGTTTGCGTCTCCTTGATGAACTCAGGGACAACAATAAATTCCCCAACATAATTTACATTTCAGATGTATTTTACTTTCAGTGAATATTCATCGANAACTCAGGGACAACAATAAATTCCCCAACATAATTTACATTTCAGATGTATTTTACTTTCAGTGAATATTCATCGAGTCAGAAGAACGAAGTCCTTGAGGGAACAGAGGGTTTATACACTTTCCCGTTTTAATTTTGTTTCTTTTGCCATGTTCGTGCTTTACGGCCAGACTTAATGAGGACGCCATGTCCTCAGAACTTGAATTTCAATCCGCAGATTTATTTTCGTTTCCCATTCTTGCAGTTCAATAACTCTCGTCATGAAAAATATTATCGGGTATCATATTTTGCTGGCTCTGTGCAATTGTAGGCTAATTATTTTTATGCCAGTATTCTGACTTCATCACAGACAATATCTTAGTATGATTCAGATAGTGATATTACTGGGAATGTTTGAAAAAAATTAAGATATTTTAGGCTGATGATACACTCAGCCAACTGCTAGAAAAAGATAACAGCCTGAGGATTGGGAAAGAGAGCAGTGAAATTCTTGTCAGGATGTAATAATACATTTCTCAGCGATTTACAACTTTGACAAAATCAAAGATTGTATTATTAGGAAGAAACGTGAATGCATGACATTTTAGACAAATCTGCTGGCTTTGCCAGTATGAACGGTAAATATCCGAGTTTCTGGATACTGCGGTATTACTCGACAAAGTACAAAGCACAAAACAATGAAACTCAACGTCTGGCACACAGCAAACACATTTGCTGTTAGTGAATGATGATACTGTTTTAATTGACACCACGTGACGTTGTAACAAGTCGTGTTTCATGTGTTATTCATACCTACCCCAACAAACTATACTGATATGCAAGTAGGGCTCGTGGTGGCAGAGTGGTAAGACTGCTCCCCTCCCACCACGGCGGGTTGGACTCGATTCCCGGTGGGGTCGACACGATTATTCGTATCTGGGGAACGTGGCGGACGTTACCATTGGCCAGTGGGTTTTTTGTTCGGGGCGCACCAGCTTCGCCATTGCTCCACATCCACCCCACGTCACCTTCACCGGCATGAATTAATTTCTCGAAAACGGCGGCAGTTAGCTTAAAAACACAAGACGGTGTTTTTGTTCTGCCTATACGGTTGATTACAAATCCACAGGAAACAACCAACAAAGCGATACAGTTGCATTTTTATTTGCACAAATGTGCTGGCAATCCTGTGTTTGCGTGGAGTATTAAAGATGAGCTAACTCATTTAAGATTCTAGTTGTGATAAAATAATCCTAATTTCTGCTTATTGGATGTCTGCATACCGTTACCTTAAACACGTCGTTAGGCGTTCAGCGCGTTATTACACACGATATTCTTTCCCGTTTGCATCGCTTGTAATGGGTGTGCTGAACACGGGGAAGAAACGACCGCGATGAGGAGGTTGATGTGGGTTGTGGAGGGGAGGGGGGTTGTCGGAAGATACGTTCCTCGCCTTCTAGCGTCAAATTGGCGCCAGCCGGTGCCTCCCTCCGGCATCTCTATTGATGGTGTTCTCTTGCGTTACGGTCCTCGTAAGGTTTTATCGCGCTGTAAATACGGCCGCCCCTAATTCCCTCCCCCCTTCTCCCGCAACCCTCGTCTATACGTACTCCTTCCCATTGGGCGAGCAGGCCTCGCTGTTGATGGGTTTACGGCGCTAAGCCGCCCGCGGGAGTTGAGGTTATGTAAGCTTCCTGCCTGCCCCCTACATCTACAATGGCCTCGCCTCGACTGGGGCACCGCGGCGTGCTTTCAGGACTGCATAACACCCAGGCGAATGCCTGCCCACGGCGAGATAAGCCGGTACTTAGTGCGGGCCGCTAGTCAANTCAGGACTGCATAACACCCAGGCGAATGCCTGCCCACGGCGAGATAAGCCGGTACTTAGTGCGGGCCGCTAGTCAACTTAGCGATAGCAGCGCAGCCACCAGCCGGTATGTTAAACTAAAAACAAATAAGTGCAAGGGAGTTTATCGGTTACCGTTTTCCCTTTCTAGCCACTCTTTACGCAAAACTTTTCCCTCGTGTTTTTAGTTATAGAGGGGAGAATTTCGTGAGTTGTGAGGTTCCCTCTTTGCCTGGCTTGTTTGAAGGTCGGATATGGGGCTACTCTAGGGGCNGGTTCCCTCTTTGCCTGGCTTGTTTGAAGGTCGGATATGGGGCTACTCTAGGGGCGACAAATCCCCGTGAACTAAATGCGTTATCAGCTCTTTACTTACGGTGCTCATATTGTTCCGCAACCACGGAACTTCGAACGAACACTTTTTCTTTTGACAGCGTAATAATAAAAATAAATTTGTATAAGCGTTTTTACCATTTAATTCACAGGTAACATTCAATGACGAAGTTTTTCACCTTGCACTCCTTGAAATTGAAAAGCAGGTGCAGACATTGCCAGGAAAAAGTATAAAAAGCATGGGCCTACCAATACCAGATAACATAGTAGATTCAACATAATTACTACATCAGGGAAACTTCATATAATATATAAGAATTGCACACCACCGCAACGCTTATTAGTGTTTCTCTGTTATAGATAGATATATGCCACTGCTGAGTTTTTATTTTAGGTCTTTTTATTCTACATAATTCTTTACTACATGATATTGTTCCATCTTTAACGGTTTAGACAGCGCATTGCAAGAGAGCGCGCCAGCGGCAAACTTTTTTCCGACTTGATTCACTATTATCGTCACTTCACATTCCTTATGTTACTTTACGTAACAAAATATATACCAAAACCTGGCCAGAGAACATAGCTATGAATTAAAAAAAAAAAAAACACGGAAATCGGATAAGTGATTCTCGAGTGATAAGCGCACTAACAGACAGACAGAGATACGTTGAGTTTTATAATATCTATAGAGTATAGAAAATTAAGACTAAGTAAAATTTAACTTTATTTAAAAAAAACCCTTAACAATATTTATGTAGTCTACGTGAGCGAAGCTGCGGGCATAACTAGTATATTTATAAATCAGACCTTTACAATGGACGTACCAGATTTCACAGAATCATGCTCCTCCGAGTGAATTAATAAGCCAATTAAACCATTAAGAATAACTCCATTTACGCTTAAAATTATGTCACCGATAAAGTAAGCTGATTAAATTTACTCTGAGCTTGTATATGTACGCGTCGGAAATGTTTTAACTATAGGTACCTTGAGTTGAGTCTGTAGGATTTTTGGATGCCAACACAGAAAATCTGAGAAAAGGCAATGATAGTAAAGGGATTTGGCTAACTCTGCGAGCAAATATTATTTTCCAGGGCGATACACATCCGTCTTCTTGTTGTGGTGGAAAATGTTATGCTAGAAGAATGTTCAGTAGCAAAACACATGCTCACGCGATTGTTTCGGATCGTGGTGTTCTTCAAAATTGCCTGCTGCTGAAATATCTTAATTTTTTCTTTGGTTGGCAACAGCGAAAGTGTTAGCTACGATAAAAGCTGTTTGTTCCGTGGCGTCATGACCGTTTAGTGCAGGAAAGTGCAGTGCAACGAACATTTGAAACGCGGGAGCTATGGACCACACAGGCCACCTGTGCTGCACTCTACTACACTACTTCCGAACTACGAAGTTTCCACGGCCAAAGTTACGATTGTCTGGCTCCGCGCCACCTCATTGTTCGCTGCCAGTGCAGATACTGCGCTAGGGCTGCAGCCGAGAACACTCCAGGGAAAGTAACGGCCGAGAGAAAATGATTCGGAGGAACTTTGGCGAAGAAGAGTGGACTATATCCGCGAAGGCAAAGTATTCACCGTTCTCTTTTCACAACTCTCTTTCATTTACGTCATCCTTGTTCTGCCGACGCACTTTGGCGGACTCTTAGCTAACAAGCAATCCTTGGGGCAACCGTGAAAATAATTGTTCGTGATCATGCGAGAGAGAACAAAATGCTTTTCATAAACGTAGAAGCCAGTGGAAAAACATCTCTGCCCGAGAACAAGTTTTGAACTCCGCAATACGATAATCTTATCGGGAACGGGAGAGGCGCAGTTATAATATATTTTGGTAAAAGCGAAAAATTTACACAAACTTTTTGAAAGAGAAAGTACATTTCAGTACAGCTCTTGAAACATTTCGTTGTCTTGAGAATGTGTTACAAAGCTGTTTAATTCTGGAATATCAGGGATACCCACCCATACGGAAAACTTTCATATAATAAATTACTGTGATCTAGGATTGAAAATATATTTATATTTATACATTCGTAGATAAATATAAAATACCTAATATAGAGGGAGAATCATTGATTAAAGTACAGAACACATGAGAATATAGTCTATTCACGGTAAACTGAGCACCTTTGAAAGTTCTATCATTTGGAATAATAGTCAATAAGTGCAATTTATTTTTGTCCTAGACGTTAAATTCCAAGTGCGGTGGAATATGCACACTGTGTTTATTACTTAAAAGGAAATATTTATTTTTTAATATGGTTAAATGGTGACAATATCTGAAATACAACAGCAACTAGGGCGTCAAAAGTGCTCACTTTACCGTTAACAGCCTATAAAAGAAGAAACTACTGTGTACATCCTGGGAGCCATCCGCACACTCCAGAAAAATGACATATTTTCGGTGTCAGTATGCTGAACCACATTTGCCAATCGGCAATCATTGTTGAACTTGTGAGACGGTAGCCCATCACACGAGGAATATCTTACAGCATGCAACGACCAGTCAGCGACTCGACCATTTTGTGGATCCTCTCGCGATCCAAGTTAACTAAACATGGACGGGCCGATCACGTCTTTTTGTTTCTTAGTTCTTGCCTGTTGTGAAATAAAATCATGATTTCACAGGATCTAGAATGATCCGGATTAATGAAATGCAAAATGGGTTTGTAAATCCCAAATTAGACACGCCCCCATTAAAAATCATTAATAAATACATGGTGCCAACAGAGTTACGTGTGAAGTAATGCCCACGTGTGGGGCAAAACCTCGGAACAACCACTCATTTATACAGCTATTTCACGATTAATTAAAATATTCTAAAATCACCCTTCGGTCAAAAAAATATACTGTCCCTTACCACATACAGTTTAAGAGGAAGAGTGTGGAATCTACTTGGATTAATCTATTTTGCTATTGCTTATGTTTGAAATTAATATTTGGAAATTTTATCTGTAGTTATTCTCATAAAAGAATATAGGCCTATAATTCATTGTCATGTAATCCAAGGCACTCGCTAATATTGAAGCAATCAGCTAAATAATGTGCTATACAATAATAACTGCTAAATGTAAACCGTGACTCGAAAACTGTGGACAGACATGCTAAATTCGGTAAAGATGTTGAAAAAAATTAAACCACATATATTAACGACGTATTAAAAGTGTTACGTTCAAACCTGCGGACACTTAATTTAAAATTTAATTTTCCTGTATTTGGAGAACAGAAGTGTAGTTAGTATTGCATTAGTAAGATAAACACATTATGCTATATATTTCTCAGTCACGATTAATAGACGCATGAATAAAATCATAAGGTCAGTGACAATGTCGGTTTTACATAATGGCGGGTGGTCCCAGTATAGAAGACCGAGTGGGGTGGTGCAGTGATAACTCACTGGACTCGCATTCGGGAGGACCAGGGTTCGATTCCCGGTCCGGCCGCCCTGTTTCCGGTTTTCCATGGTTTCCCGAAATCACTCCAAGCGATTGCTGGGGTGGGTCCTTTCCAAAAACCATGGCCCATTCCTTCCCCAGACCCTCTTCCTTGCCCCTCCCTTGCTCCGTCTCTAATGACTTCACTGTAGACGAGGCGTCAACCGCAACTACCTACCTACCTATAGTATGGAAAGAGAAGATGTCAGCGGGGCTTACAACAGTGCACAATTAATCGTGAATAGCCTATATGCTTTTTGTATACCAAAGAAAGAGTTTTTAGTTTCGGTTTAAGTCTCTCCGGGTAGTGAATAATTCAAGCTGTCCACAACGGAGGATAAATAAATCGCGCTTGTGGTAAGCTTCGAATCATTGCAGCATTATAATAGAAAAAAAGTGGTCAGTAATTAACGTTGCATTCATCTTTTGTTATGGTTCATTAAGCGAATTTTATACAATTTATTTGGAGCCAGTCACATATACGNTAACGTTGCATTCATCTTTTGTTATGGTTCATTAAGCGAATTTTATACAATTTATTTGGAGCCAGTCACATATACGTTTTATGTGGAATTACACCTTAAATGAGACATTGATCCCACACGAATTATGACTTTCAAAGTCTTTTAGCGAAAAAAAAATCTCTCGCCAAATACTAGCATTTCCTTACAAAATTTTGTGTGAAGCTTATCGCTTTTTGTTTCGGGCTTAAATAGAGTCCAGTAAAGCCTTTCGTTGTTGAATAATATTTATTGTGTGATTATTGATTTGTATAACCTAATTTATTAATAATATCGCAGTTATATGTGAATATTTCGTGAAGAAAAACTGATTACCCATTGCACTCGTAAATAATGTTTTTCTTTTTGTTAGAATGGCATNTGTGAATATTTCGTGAAGAAAAACTGATTACCCATTGCACTCGTAAATAATGTTTTTCTTTTTGTTAGAATGGCATTATTTATATTTAAAACTGCTATTAAAATCCACTGAATAGTAAATGGTACGTAATCCATGTGTTTTCAGAGACCTACAAACCTGGTCAGCCAGGACAGGAGGGTAGTTTTTCTGAATGCTCCTGCAGGGGCGACTTCGTGCGCTATATAATATTAGTGGAGTTAGATCTGAGAGATGGCGCGAAAGAGCGGAAGCCGTAATGAACATCCGTAGAACGTAATTGGCATAACGAGCGGCGCTAACAATGTACGTAAGTACGGACGAGCACTAGAGGTGAGTTGCCCATAACCGAAAATACCTCAGATCATTATTCCTCGGATTGGTGTGGCAAGCGTATTACGAATACACACCCTTCACTGTGCGATTCAGCAGATTGCAGGCGAATACGTACGCAGCCAACTCTCTCGTGTTAACAAAGGCGATACTGGTCTTGAAACACGTCATTGTGCTGTTCGTCATGCAACTCACTTCAATCCATGCATTATGAACACTTCTCAACGCGATGCTTGCATACCGCAGGGGAACGTTTTACTAATATTTTCTCACTTATAATAATCGTGCATACATGTATTTAATCTTAATTTGTGTCTGGTAGGTAATAAGCATCCGAAAAACGTTGAAAATGATTGAACCTGCAAAAGAAATCATTTTAAGGCGTTTGATACAAAAACATTTATTATTTTTAATTTGTATCAAACATTTTTCTGCTTCTACGCATTTTATATTTTGTGTGTTGACATTTTCTGCATCCATAATGATAAGTTGTAAAAATGGTGGGGGGGGGAGACTAATCCCGTAGGCTACTCTTTGAATTATATGTAATCACCAAATAACAGTCCATGAATTTAAAAACTCCGTTTAATATGCGGACATTTGTTTATAATATTTTTTCTTAAATATGGTGTGTTATTTGGTTATTACATATGTGTGACGTGGTAGTCCACAGTATTTGTTTACTTTGTAATTGTTTTTCATTTGTAAAACTTAGCGTAAAATTTTTTTATTCGAGGAAACTTTCCTTACATACACTGCGGACAAGCTGAACAATGTTTACTACAAATATAAAATTATTAACTTTTAGGTATCCGACAACCTTAAATTATGTGACTGAACGTTATGGTAATGCAAGCACCATTCAGTCAGGTCTCTAATGTTTTTGGTGGACGTGAGGGCAACAGCATACTCGAATACAGCGGATAATTAATATATTTTTGGTTACGCGTAGTGAATTGTAGGTGAACACATGATGTAAAGACATGGCGAAAGCGAAGGGCCACATTCGTTGATATTAGCAGAGCTTTGAAAGGAAGTTTCACACGTAGCCTGATCGAAGTGAAGATATTTCTCAAAGTGTTTGAAGAGTTAAGAAGGGCGGAGTTCTTACGCGTGCTTGCCGGAAGTAGCCCCTTAAGACGCTGGCAGGCGTCCAGAAGGAACCGCAACAAACGGCAACGAACTGTTCCATCAGATGCTTCTGCATGACGCGTAACATCCCGCCACTGTCACACCAAACGAAGTCGATGAACTGAACCAGTCATTCACACGCAATCACGCGAGGTGACCTTCTCGTCGCAGCGTCGAGCGTGTAGCACATTCACAACGTTTACTGGTGTGTGCGTTCTACACGCTTCTCGTCCCCTGCACACTGTCTGAAANATAGCACATTCACAACGTTTACTGCGGTGTGCGTTCTACACGCTTCTCGTCCCCTGCACACTGTCTGAAATACAGAACTACCGCCTCGGGGGACGACAAGTTGCAATGTCTCGTGCCAATCAGGCAACATTAAAATTTTTGTTGGCTTCGTTGCGTGTCGCCGACCTCCCGTGGCGCCGGTCTGGGGTGCGGGAGGTTCCGGGGTTCGAATCCTACTTAAGGTATGGGCGTTTGTTTAAGTAAGGTGCTAAGTTAGATTACTTTGCCGTCCCCTGATAAGCCTCCAGGCATAACGCCGGGGTACGTTCATAAGCCCTTTTCCAATCGTTGTGTGTCTGCATTATGCGTGATATTTGCTATTCTTTTTAATGAAGCCGGAGAGTTATAACGCTGTTCTGCAAAAGTCCAGACGTTCTCCAACTTTAAGATACTAGTATTTGTGTGTACTCTCAAGGAAATATAATTATCTCATTTCATCTAGTAATTTGGGGGAAGAATTAAATAAGCCCCTTATTGCTTGCTGAAAAGATTGTCAAGCGAGTTTATAGTATGAATTATAAATATGTTTTAATAAAACAAAATATAATTACACTTGGTTTTGTTTAATAAATACATACCCGACTCGGGAGAATACACCGGGAAGAAGTGATAAAAGAAATTGTTTGTAAACAAACGATTTGTTGAAAAATTAAATTGTATTTACTTCTCACAATATAAAAGCTGTTAGCTCACACAAACCTTAAAGCGTGTACAAAATATTTTGACTAACTAGTGAAATATTTTTTATGCAAAATATGACTAGCTGTTTGAATTGAAAATTTTGTAAACCGGGCTTTTAAGAATTTGATGTCTGTTATTGAACATATTTTTTTAACGTATTCAGTATCTCAGTTTTACCAAAAGTTCCTGAATTCAGTTTGTTTTCCTTTTAAGCACATACAGCAGAAGTAAGAGTTGGGTCCACGTTTACTTGTAAATTTCACATTGCCACTTGTTCAACACGTGGTTATTACCTATTATGTGTATTGACAGAGAAGTTCATTATGGATTTCGGTATTATACGTAAGTCGGGCCCTGCAAAATTAACGTCATTTTCCGACAGTACAATAAACTGCAAAACGCTGCACTCTCACGTCACTTACACCACCGGCTGACAATTCACGTAGCACGCCTACACTCTAAATCTGAAGCAGTATTTTCTGTCAGTAGAATTATTATTCTTCAGTTAATGAGCTGTTACCTTTAGGTGAGCGAGTGAAGAGTTTTGGGCGACTCTTATCATCGAGGTCTTGAGAGCCGTTGGGGTGAAGCGAGGTGAGTATTGAGCAGCGCCAAGGGGTGGGTGAAACGGGATATCCCAGAGAAAACTCGGGAGCTACCCCGCCAGGAATCGAACTCCGTACTCGGAGACGAATAGTTCAACCACTGCGCCACCGCGGCCCCGTACCTTTTGGCGAATCGGTGGAATGCACTGAGGTTCTACTGCCGATATAAATCAGTAGAAATCAGAGTTTAATCAGTGAGTGCCGGCAACTAAATTAATCAGAAGAATTTCACTGATTGAAGTGGAGAAATTCCAACAGGTCGACAGTCAAATTAACTGATTTGGAGAATATTTAACTGTTTAAATATTTTAATGTTCATAACTCTTCTAGCTAATAACAAAAATTCTTTATGCTAGGGTTACTATGAACACCGCCACAAAACTAATTACTTTGAGTAATGGTCCGCAGCCAATGAAATCATGAATTTTTCTCAATTGTGTATATAGGGTAGTGATGCATATAGTCCATTCACGGTTACTCCCAACTTTTCTGAAGCACTGCTAAAGTTATACTTTCAGGAAATTGCTCCGCCTCGTGCAAACAGAGCTTAATCGAGTCTAGAAAATTACCCCAAAACGCCAAAGCACCGTATTCGTGCGCACTCAGTGTATTAATATGTTTCATAAAAACTATTTCTTACTAGGCATTATCAACACACCTATTTTCTCACTGTTTTTATTCATGTTAATTATAAAGGAAATGTTATAATTAATTGATTAAATATCAATTAAATTTCTTTTCAGTAAAAAAAAAAGGGGGTACTTTTATTATATATTACGTTAACGCTTGTGTTACATAACATAATTATAAAAAACCACTTACGTCGTACATGAGGTGGTTTTTCAAAGGTTTGATTCTAAAAGTATGAAGAAACTGCGAGTGGATTTTACAGCATGTCACTAATAACGAGAGTTTTGTAGATTTATGTACAGTATGGAGCTGACGAGAAGGCAAGGCTGCCAGGCGGGGTGGTGGTCGGGGCCGCAAACCCTCCCCTGCCCCCTTCCAGGCGTTTAAAGACCGCTGTCTCAGTAACGGGTCACCCTCGCTACTAGTTATCCCAAAAGAAACAGCTCTCTGGAAGTCAGTCACGAGTTAGTGTCGGTTGCGTGCGTATCAGGTCGGTATATTATGGCGTAGTCCAGGAAGAAAGGGAAAACTATACACAGCGAAGCGAGGGAGGCGATCAGACATGTGATAAATAAATATGACGAAGAAGCTCCTGAAGGTCAACTAAACAATTTATTATCTCAATTCAATCGGTGTGCATCAGAATACACTGTAATTTCTATGAGAAAAGTTTCCAGAATTCGCAAAGAAGGTGCCGATGCTTGTAACAGTTCGCTGTCAACACCAGGCAAACACCTAAGGCGTCCACATGAAAGAAATGTGCGCTGAGACTCATTTGATAGGAGAGTAATCAGAGACGTCATTCATGATTTTTACTTAGTACAGAAACAAGTACCAAAATATCCTAAGCTTCTCGTTGCTTTGAGAGAAAAAATTTATTTTCAATGGGGTGTTCACACGCTCAGGCGGATACTGAAAGAAATGGGGTTTAAATGGGAACTGTGTAACAGTTCTCGGAAACTATTAGTGGTAAGACCGCACATTGTCCACTGGCGTTGTACATACTTAAAATCAATTCTCCACTAGAGAATGGAGGGGCACCCCATAATTTACATTGATGAAACCTGGGTTGATAGCAACATCACATTTAACAAATGTTGGCAAAGTGATACTGAACGTGGTGTGTTAACCAACAGCAGTTCTTCGAACCGTTTAATTGTTGTTCATGCAGGTGCTAAAACTGGATTCATTGAAAATGTAATGCTAATTTTTCCAGCAGGCAGAGCTACGGGGGACTACCATGGGCAGATGAATTCTGCGAACTTCGAAAAATGGATGCATAATCAGTTATTGCCAAACCTACCGGAAAGTCTGTTGTTATTATGGACAATGCGCCTTGCCACNACCATGGGCAGATGAATTCTGCGAGCTTAGAAAAATGGATGCATAATCAGTTATTGCCAAACCTACCGGAAAGTCTGTTGTTATTATGGACAATGCGCCTTGCCACTCAGTGCAAGAAAATAAACCCCCATCGAAGTAAGCAGTGAAAAAGGAAATGGAGTCATGGTTGATCAATAACAACATTCTCTTTACTCATGAAATGCGAAAAACAGAGCCTTTCGAATTAATTGCGCAGAACAGGAATACTGAAAAAGTATTTCGCATTGACCAACTTTTAAAACTGCACGGACACGATTTTCTCAGACTTCCTCCTTATATGTGCGAACTTAATCCCATTGAACTAGCGAGGTCTAAAACAAAGAGACTAGTGCTGGAAAAGAACATTACTGCTGGTTTGTTAACAAAGCTAACGGAAATCACGACGGGAGCAATATCTTCAGTCGCTGAAGAAGACTGGCAAAGATACTGTTCGCATGTCCAAAATATAGAAGCAGACTACTGGCAAAAGAACTGTCGTGTGCAAGACGCAATAGACAGTTTTGTGATATGCCTAGACCGTGACTCCAGTGGCTCGAGTGATTCATCTGACGACGAATTTTCCTCTTCCGAATCGGAACTGGCGCTGCCACTTCCCGAAAGTGAATAAATTATCACCGAACAACAACATCCACTGTTTGAGGTAAGCCGTAAGAGTATCTCCTTTCAGAGTATTTTAAAGTTATGGATTTCTAATATTAACTGTTTTCGCCCTAAATTTATGTTATCTAAATTGTTTTCAGGTCAGTATGGTTGTTTCGCAGGTATTTAAGTAAAACTATTTAAGTTAAAACCGTTTAAAATGTTGTTTTTGGCGATATTGAAAGTCTTTACAGTAGTGTTGGTAATGTAAAATGTGTGTTAACAATTGTAACTATTGCGAAATGTGATTAATTTTCGTACGGGAACAAATTGCGAATATGTGCAATAAATAGCTTGCTTTAAAAATGTGCACTTGAAACACAATGCAAAACATTTCGCGCGCCAGGCAGACGGGCACCTAAAATGGCGAATTTAAAGATAACTGTTAAAAGAAATAAAAGAGGCGTATACCATAAGATTATAGAGAATGTTTGTATGCGTGTCGTATGAAAGGAAAATCTCCCTGAGAACTGATAGTTTTAGTACTGGTAGTACAGGTTAGAGGTGACAGTGGCGACATTGCAGCTCACCCACCCTGCCCGAATTCCAGAGCCTCGCCTTCTCGTGAGCACTGGGCAAAACGTAAGGTCTGAAATAAACTAGGCATGTCTTTGGACAGTGTTTAATTAACCGTATAAAGGTCCATAACTAAGTAGTAACCTCTTCTGTTCTGATCTGAGTATCTGTCAAAAAATATTAGAGCATTTTTATTTTTTATATATTTTTTTTAGTTGTGCTCTGTAATGGAAGACACGGACGAAACAGCGTCTTTCGTAGCGAGCTTCGATTGGGGGTGAGTGAGTGAAGGGATTTGGGCGGCTCTTAATATCGAGGTCTTAAGACGAGGGTGAAGCAGGGAAACGGGAGTTCCCCGAGAAAACCCGCCGACCAGCGGCATCGGCCAGCACGATTCCCACATGCGAAAATCAGAAAATCGAGGAGCGACCCCCCACCGGTAATCGAACCCGGTTCGCCTAGGTGGGAGACGAGTAGTCTAACTGCTACACCACCGTGGCCCCAGCTTCGAATAGATCACGACGCGTAACTCCCACCCTCACCCCTCTGGGTACCTGCCAGAGCAGGAGTAAAGTTGACGGAATCCTCGTTTCACTCCGGCCAAGCCGTTATGATCGATGGGCGGTTCAATTCCTTTCCTTCCTCCGCGACAAGTAAACCATCTTCTTTCTATTTCCTTAGGCCGTTCTGTACCCCTCCCACTTGCCGCTGGATACGCGAAGAGGGGAATTTGGTAATGTAGGTGGTTGGGAGGGGTGCCTCCAAGATCCCGTTCGTGACGAGAATAAAGGAACCTCCCTTCAGCCCTCCGCCGGCCCTTCAGGATTCCCCACCCCACAGTTCTACCCCTTGAGGTTTGGCCAGTTTACCTCCTTCTGGAAGAACGCCTCCCTCGTATCTCTCAGAAGAATATGGCACGTCTGTGAAGGGAGAGATCGCCCTCTCGTCTTCTTCCTTTGCGAGAGCGCTTTACCAGCAATTCCTGTTCGCCATTAGAACAACTGCGGTCTAAAATGAATAACGCTGGGAGTGTCCTGAACGTGATTTGTACGTAAGAAAATGCTGTTTTGATACCCCGAGAGACTTATTTTTATCTCTAAATAATGTGATATTATTTTATAATTTTTCAAACGTCGTAATTTTCGGTGCTCGATATATTTTAAAAAAATATATGTACCTAAATAAAATGTAAAACTGCATTTGGCAATTATTTTGCATTTAATCATTTATTTCTTTTGCAGCAATTTTTAGTGCAAATAAATTTGTATGAAAGGCTTCACATTTAATGTGTTTCATTTGCTTTTGTCTTAAACAGTAACCAAAACCATATAAAGTTAATTTTAATATGTTTACACAAATTAATTTTCTTAGACGAGAATAGTAACTAAAACATCTTTAAAAATGAGATTTTATGTCACCTTGTAGTATTATAATATTATAAAGTATTTCAGCTCTTTTCTCTTTAGAACTTGCTTAAGTTCTTGTATAAAATTTGTTTGTCAAATGAAGTAAATATTTATTACAAAAAAAAAATTTTGTTTTAAAATACGAGAGCACGATAGTGGCATACCTCATGACTATCTCTAGTTTATTAGGTATTTATGAAGTGCTTCAAACACTGTCAATGACAAAATTTTTGATCATATGAATCCATATAAACAACTACTTACTGCCTATTGTCAAAATGAAATGTATAACGTCAAAAGCATGACTTTGTTAAAAAGTTAATTAATGTATCATGATCAAAATATGTTGTTCTCAAACTGGACTCTTGCTCACCACACTAAATTAAATTTCTTTATTTAATTGCTTATGCTACTAGAAAATTGTCAAAAAATTGTTTAAATCTCCGCCAAAGGGAAAAGAATATGAAACTTTTATATATTTAAAGTATACAAAAACTATTGAAATATTTGTAATTATACTGCGTCTCTCAGACAGTGCGTGACACATAACGTAATTTACTCAGAATTCGGGGTTTGCCGGAAGACTACGTACCGAATCTCATGCCAGAAAGAACCTAACTGTAACAGCTGTCAGTTAACATTAGTGGCATCTCCACTCCACTCAAATACAGTTGTTTAGTTTTCAGATTTATCAATTTCCATANCTGTCAGTTAACATTAGTGGCATCTCCACTCCACTCAAATACAGTTGTTTAGTTTTCAGATTTATCAATTTCCATATGCGTGTTACTCCAGTGTTTAAAATCACCAGACGAGAACGGAAAGTGAAAGAAGACAAAATGTGTGAGGCACTCGTNTGCGTGTTACTCCAGTGTTTAAAATCACCAGACGAGAACGGAAAGTGAAAGAAGACAAAATGTGTGAGGCACTCGTACGCATAGGCTAATGTAGTTATAAGTTATTATAAGATAGACTAAATTAATGCGAGATTCTGCTCACTTGCAAATTAAGTTACAAGTAGGTTGCCTGAGCTGAGTCTAAATGGTACACAGGAGGAGCTACAAGTTTAAACTATTTAACATAATTCAAACTCATTGCATGCGTTATTTGTCTTCAATTCTGCGCTCTTCATCGTTATCGTTATCCAAAGCCCTCATGGCCACTGATTATACATACAATCGTAATAAAACCTCATAAAAATCACAATTTCAAACGTCATTATTTTTTTCTGAAATAATTAAATTCTGGTCTAAAGAGAGACAGCCATATTTGAATGTTGGTCTGTGAAGGTTAAAATATTACAGTTTTATTCTATATCCATATTTGTATCCAGTGGTGGATATATTTAAAAGTTGACGGTAGCTACAAACTCTGCCAAGTGTACGAGAGCCGCCGTTGCGAAATTCGGTAGGTGTACAAATGTTATGCGATGAACACAATCAGGAAATGATATCTAAATGAGTAACGGCATTTGGCGCAGTGTTGCAAACAATGCTTTATTGCAAAGGGTGCAGAGTGGCGCGGGCTAGATTATCGACAAAACCGTAAAGAGCGGATTGTTTGCATTCAATTTGCCTGTTTTGACACGCACGGCACCGACATGACACGCCCCTACCCACCCCTTCCCTCATTGCCCGATTCCAGTTGCATCCACGCTCGTATGTTACATCGGTTTTCCGTGTTTTGGGGGGAAGGGGGGCGGTAGATAGCGCGGGAAATTGCCAGGGAGGCCTTATTAGCACGTGGCAGCATCGCTTACAACAATTACTCGATACGGTTTGCTGACTACCTTCATCAATCAACCGGCAGTATCTGACATTCTGCTACTGCTTCCCCCCCCCCTCCCAAACACCCACCCGAACCGCTTATCAGGGGATGGCAAATATCACTCTGACGTTGCAGCCCGTGCCAAAGTTATGATCAATAAATATATCTCTTGGCTCGCTCACCCTGTCACACAGGTTGCTAAATTACTCCAATTTGTTCGTATTCGCAAAAATTATTTCGCGGCCCATACGTGAATGATAAATTATTTCCCGATACTTGTTATGCNCAATTTGTTCGTATTCGCAAAAATTATTTCGCGGCCCATACGTGAATGATAAATTATTTCCCGATACTTGTTATGAGAGCGCACGTACTTGTGAGTTGGACGAGTTGGAATTTATTTAAAGCTGTAATTGTTAATTACTTTTTTTTATTTCATAACGGCTTCCGGCAGAGTAATGGAATGTTGCCATTCAGGTAGCAATACATATGTGTTTGCTCGAGCTTTATCGCGAGTGCAATGAAAAATTAAATAAACATCCATGACCCGGCTCAGTGGATATTCGTGCCGGAGCTTTCGTAATCCGAGATTAGCTTTCGCTCCAATTGAAAGACTCAGATAAGAACTTGAGTTTATTTCGCACTAGGAAGGACGTCTTTCGAAAAGCATCGGTAATATGTCCACTGTCTGCTGCTTCCGCAATAAGATTATTTCCTTTTTTTCTTTTTCTTTTTTGTTAGGCCTACTATCCTTGGAAATATAGGCTAATTCAATCACGTACGAATGGTTGCCTCGGATGTATTTCCTCCTTAGTAACTTTTGAATCCGTGTACAGAATTTCACCAAACTCGGTAAGAACAGAGAACTTAGTAAGGAAATCCGACTTTTGTAGTTTTCTACAACACCATGTGCTTATTTACAAAATATCGTTTCAATATTAATATTTAGGGCGCAATTTCATATCCCGAGAACCACTTAACAAATTTTGACCAAATTTCTTATTTTGACAGCTTATTATGTGAATATCTAATTTAGGGGCGTGTACTGTTATTAGTTCGCCATTTTGGAAGATAGTGCTACATAAAAAGAAAATAAAGTACCCAATAGATTCTCGCCAAATTTCGCAGGCAACTAAAACTATTGGTAGGCCATGTTAACATAAACTACTGAAATGGATGAGACCCTTATTTTTAACATTGCGGCCATATACATTTTTTAGGTGAATTTGGTTTATGTAACATACCGTCTAACCTATTTCGACCACACTTGGTATGCTGGGTACTTGGTGTGTCTTCAAGTATTAAATATGCCAATACATTGACCTTTCTGTACACCATTTTGTAACATAGCACCACGTAAAAGAATTAACTTCTTTNATTAAATATGCCAATACATTGACCTTTCTGTACACCATTTTGTAACATAGCACCACGTAAAAGAATTAACTTCTTTTATCGTATCTCGGAAAAGAACCAACAGATTTCTACCAAATTTTACAAACGAGAAACACTGCGGTATGCCATATAAATATATATGTTTTAAGTGGGTCAGACATTTGCAATATTTATAAAATGGTTTATCTACAAAACGATGTATCTAATTTCAACCAACCTTTGTTTGCTGGTAGGTAAGTAAGTGAGCGATGCTAATATCTGCGATTTGAATGTATAAGACACTTATTTTCAATATGGTGGGCATATTAATATCTTAAAATAATTTAACAGGTATACCAGACTGTTTAACCAATTTAGACCAAACTTGGTATGCTGAAAGTATCACCTACGAGCATTAAAGATTTTAACACACAGCGTCTTTTGGCCACCATTTTGTAACATAGCGCCACATGAAATAATAATGTATCATATTTAGGGAAACAATCAACCTATTACTACAAAATTTTGGAAACAAAAAATACAACTGTGCTCTACCTAAACTGATTTGTTTTAAGTTTGTCAAACACGTGTTTTATAAAGGCTGCCATATGAACATTTCTGATTACTACGATTTATTTATGAATCAATAGAACCAGGTTTAACCAAAATTTGTTTTCTGGCAAGAGCCTATTTGAAACCATAAAATGTGTCTTCTCAAAGCCTCTTTATTTCCACTATTCCACACTTTTATGGCATGTCTCGGGAAACAATAAACCGATGCTCGTCAAATTTGGACAAACAAGTAGTACTACGGTATGCCATTTAAACTAATGCGTTTTTAAGTGGTTCAGACTCTTTCTGTATTTTCAAAATGATGGCGATATTAATATTTTATTTTAATGAATTAGTTCCTGTTACCTGAATCTTAGAGTAGGGCCTAATTCTTAAAATTTACTCGCTTACATATGTAGAAGAAAAGAGGTTAATTAGTTATAATAGTAACTTCTTGTTTATCTTAATTTCCTGGGTAATATAGGTTAATGTAATCACGCAAATGTAT
>NQII01005564.1:44569-69569 GCA_002778355.1 Clitarchus hookeri
TTATCAGAGTGATTGTTTACTTCTCTCCTTGTAACATTATCAGAGTGATTGTTTACTTCTCTCCTTGTAACATTATCAGAGTGATTGTTTACTTCTCTCCTTGTTTTGCGCGGAAAACTGACTTGACATTTGTGTTGCGATTGCCGCGGTGAAGTGTTCCACCGATGCAAGAATTGCATTTATCTTTATATTGGTGTTTCCTGCTTTCTCTACGCAAGTAAGCATTTTGAACTTTTCATCAGCTGGACTGGGGGAAGAACTCGCTGAGATGCAATGCTTTCTCACATCCAATGCCTGATAAGCATTGGGTATGTGTAGTTATGCCCTTTCGTAGATGTTGGGGTTAAAAAAAACATATACGAGCTGGTAACCATGGTTTTTCCCTTCAAATTGCCGTCATTTGTTAACAGCGCGATTCAAAAATCTTGTTTACGTTTCCCAATCGAATTTAAAGCAACATAAAATAAAATATATCATACTCAAGAAAGGTTGACTTTTTTAGTATTCTGTCATTGTTTCAATTTATTAACTTTACGAAAATACGGTGCCTCGTACAGACCTGAAGAAATCCACAGTTTCCATGTTGTGAAGTCTGTTTCTAATAACACAACCTGCTAAAAAATCTATAAAATCACGAAAAAAAAATATTGAAAGAAAATAGCCAGATTTAATTTGTAAAATTACGTTCCTAAATTATTTTGTAGTTTAAGATATTTTTAGTTAATGTAAGGAACGAATAACTTGTTATTGGAGGAAACTTGAACCCAGTAAAACAATATAATGTTCATCAATACGCGGAACACGTGAGCTAGTTGTACGGGAGCTTAAAACTATCAACACGCACCGAAATTACGTGGCAAGTTTATCACCTTGAACAAGCTAGATGCGAAACGACTGTATACGACTATAATGTCTTCCGTTCATTTGTTCACTGAGAACTCATCAAGCGTACCGATGAATTATTTCTATTGGTTCGCTGCAGTCTTCCCGGGTTCGGTCGTGCTCACATCCTTCTACAACAACAGCGAACTGAATGAACAGTTCGTATCAGCTTATCAAGCCAATTTTCATATTTTATGTTCGAGCGAAGTTTTCAAGTCCAGCTGTATTTTTTTTGATGGACGCATGTACCTTGCCTAATAGAATCGAGAATTAATTTCAATATAAGTATGTATGACATTTTAAAGGCAGGGGTTATAAATAAATAATTGCCTATAGGGCACAGTGTCAAAGACAGCTTGTAACTGTCAATATAGTTATATATATATGTGTGTGTGTGTGTGTGTATGTATCATCCTGTAAGTTTCTCAACGGTTATTATAATAAACTAACGTAAGGCACAATAGCTATCGCCTTTGTTTGTGGGAAAGAATTATATGGCCTAAAATAGTTTCAAAACAGCCATTTGACGAAAATGCATTTGGCCTCAAGTCACTTGGTCTAAAATTATCTGACATAAATTCACTAGACCCAAAATGATTTGACATAAGCCACTTGAATAAACGTAATTGGCCCTAAAGTCGTCTGGCTTAAAATTATTTCACCTGAAGTCACTTGGCCTAAAACATTCGGCCACAGTTAACTTAGCCTAAATTTTTTTAGCTTAATTGAAGGCTAAATTGATGGACCAAGTGGCGGGTACCCGTGTTTGTTACCGCCTCCACACTTTGACATGTGAACGAACCCTCGTTGCACCTCGCACGAGCCGGTAACCGCAGAGCAGGAGGTCGGTCTGAAGGGGTTGTTGGGAGTGGAGAGGGGGTCTGCTAGGAGGTCAGGGCAGGAGTACTCGGCGAGTAATTGAATCACCGGCGCGCAGCCAGCGAAGCACGTGTTCTAGCTCCCGACACCACGTCATCTGCAGAACTCTGCGCTGGTGAATGTGCATAAGCTGTGATTGCGTGCAGCTCAGCTTGTAGCCGGCTCGCGGTTTCTTCACACTTTTCGAATCAAACCTTTGGAAAATCACCCTATGTGTGACGTGCTTGGTTTTCCCTTAAATATGCCATGTATCGCAAGCGTTTTGAACTTTTTTTACATAAAAATGCCTTATTTTAGGTTCAATCGAAATTTTACATATATTTTATTTTTAAGTTACTATATTAATATACACTCAATATGAATAAAAACAGGGAAATATAGGTGTGTTGGTAATGCCTAGTCATAAATAGTTCCTATACACAATATTATTATAGAGAGAGAGAGAGTGCACAGGAATGCGGTGCTTTGCCCCTTTGGTGTAGTATTCAAGACTTGGTTGAGCTTGTTAGAATGAGGCAGAGGAATATTTTGGAAGTAGATCTTTAGCAGTTATTCAGAAAACTTTGGAAGTAAACGATAATGGACTATGTTGGAAACCGCTCTGCAGGTCTCCGAATTAGCGTGCAGTTTCGCGGAATTTTTATTTGTGAAAGGTGACTTGTTATATTTAAAATCACTGCTAATTATTCAATACCGGCTCAAAAGCTTGCTGTAAGTTCTTATATAATCACACGGACATTTCCGCTCTTTTTGCTAATGTTGCCGAGAAACGTGGAAGAAAATATATGGTGTCCTTTGTGCGCTGAAGGAAACTGGCACCAAAATATCTCGAAGCATTTCTTGAGACCATTAATATTTGTTGTTACTTCAGGTAACACTAGAGCGGTTAGCTCGATGAGTAGTTTCGTCCAGTACACATTAGAACCTTGTAAATATTTCCATTATCTCTCACAGTCTACACAATTCTAACTACAACTCAAACAGTCCATTTGTTTTTCTTTTTCAGTTTTGCATCACGCCAAACATTTTCGGTGTAGGTTTCCGAGACGAGAAACTGTTTAGGCTACGTAAGTATTTTTGCAGATGTACTCTTAGTTTTTTAAGGAAAAACGTGTTGAATATTGCGATTTTATTGTTAAGGGCAAATAGTGAATGTATTATTTATTTCTTAAATCGTTAAAGTAATAGAAATATGTTTTTTTTTTCAATGTTCTGTTATGAACATCTAATTATAGTCTATAATTTAATATGAATGCGGGGAGTTTGTCGATACGGCAATAGCCGTTAAATTCTCAGATATTAGCTTACGAAAATATAAGTTGACCATTTATAAAACTCTGCGGCACTGAACTTGTTCGCTCGCAACAACTGTGAACCAGACTCATAATTTGTTTTCTGAAATAGTATAAATAGAAACAAAATTTTTGTGAGAATGAATTTGGGAAAGTCAAGAAGGGTTGTTAGTTAAGGTCACCGGCCTCACACAAAGATAGCCTGCGCTCCACGTACTACGTTTTCGCTTGTAATCGATAAACTGATTCAATAGTAAGGAACGTGGTATTTTTTAGAATTATACATGTATAGTGAGGCGTTAATTAGACACATTTGAAAGCCTTTCTTAATTGTTCTTAATGACCAGCTGGCATCCTTCCGTAGCATGGACACATTGACGCAGTAGTAGAAGTTATGATTTGTGGTCGCACGTTCATCATATCAACCTGAGATCATTTAATACGTATATGCCTTGCTTTTAAGATTGTAACTGTAATGTGTATCAAACAAATCAACGAAACATGTTGTAGAAGAACTTATAACAAAAATGTGTAGTGTAGGTTGGAATTTCCTTAATTCACACCCGAATGTACTAGTTGTTTCTATTAAAATATTAGACGTTATTTCAGGAAATCCTTTTTCCGAAATTACGTCAATAATTATTAATTAACTTTGATCCGCTTATAATGGGAACGAAGTATATTTGACCGCACGCCTGCAGTCGAAATATTAAGTGTTACATGCGTGTAATTTACTCTTTATACTATTCAACACGCTAGAATGCCATATAGGCCAATCTTGTACTGCTTTCAGGGCTGTTATTCCATCAAAAACTGGCATTTGAAATATGAGTCAATGTAAACAGCCAGCACGCTCACAGAAGACGAATCCCATGTGGTCAAGTCAAAGATGGGAACGGACGAAAACAGCCAAAGAATTTCCGAATGGTGTTCAAATGCGAACTGAAGTTATATTTCTAATATTTTGAACTATGACGCAAAAATATCTGGTTATCAACAAAATTCATTTATGTTGCGTTTTCCACGAAAACATTTCATTACAAAACATTTTTCACAATACCCTAGCAATGTTTTAATTTTATCATTTGGCGAATACAGAAATTAGTTTCGCCTGGTATCTTACGAGCTGGCTACATTTTGCGATTCTGTACAGATTCAAGAATAAGTATTCTGTTAATTGTCAGACGTTAGTTATCATTTTTTTTTTTTACGGGGCAGCTTGAAACTTGGTCACTGGAGTGCAAACCTTTTACCATTTGTTTGTCCAGGGTTGCCCAACGTGTGTCAAATAAATGTTTGTCCAGTAAACGCACGAGAGTTTGAATTAAAGAAATTCGCTCAAATAAAACGCGAAATCAAAATTTATTAAATCTTTCTCCAGTATATAGGAGCGATTAAGATTAGTGTTTTACAGTATATTTTCTGACTGTTACCTATACGATATAAAGTAATTATGAAATAACCTAATAAAAATCTGTCATAGTTTACATATTAAATTTTTCCCAAATTATCTAAAGAAATTGAAGTTCGTTTTTGGAGAAAAACGTGAGTTAAACATGACAACCTTTTGGCCGTTTTGAAGTGGCACTTACATAATTTCTAAGCGATAAGTTTAGTACGAGTGATTGTATTCCATTTAAGTTTCAATTACAATAAACCTCTTTACGGTCGAATGATTTATGAAGTTATATTTATATTTATTGGGTATATAGATGACGCGATCGCTAACAGACGTATTATTAACGTCTATTTCCGGCGTGGCATCTTGCAATGTATAACACAGAAACTGTATTGGCTCGGCAATATGACGCGCACGTCTTACCGGTTCGTAAACACTGTTGCCAACATTTCTACAGAACATTTCACAAGGTCACAAGTGAAAGTCCACCGGAATCCACTAGATTATGGAAATATATGATCATCCTTCGCGTAAAGGCAATACCCACACATTTAATTCAATTTACGAAAAATTAAGTGGTTCAGCAAATATTTGAGCTATTTTTTATTTAACCCAGTCAAATTTTCACAAATTCTCGTGTCTGTAATTGAAGTTTTGACGAAGCTTACAATAAACAAAAGCAACGACAATGTTAAAAAGTTAAACGCACGTACTCGTAATGAGGCAATGCTACCAATTCACGAATACACTGTTAAAAAAAAATGTCCACAAAATTACGAAAAATACCGGTTACAAATTGTCCAGATATCTGAGTTAAATTACGGTCTCTTCGTATGTTTCAATAACGCTCTCTCCGTAAATTTCACACATATCTCCGTAAATTCACGGAACGTGATCACAAACTTGTAAGTTATTTTTATTAAATCTGCTCTTTAAAAAACGACGCAAAAAAAAATGTTTTATTCCGTTATGTGGGTGAGTTACTGCAAAAACATGACTATTAGTAACATTTTGTCTAATGGCAGGATTTGAACTCGGAAAAAAAAAAGTTCAACAATCCAAAATATTAACCACTCATATAATAAAATTTGATTTTGTAAATATGGGATTTATGAAGAATCATCCATTTACTCTTAGTTTCTAGTCAAGTTACAGTGTTTGCGATTTTTTTTTATTTGAGATTTGCAAACAGTGGTAAGGGGGAAAAAATTATTTTCGAATTGTATTTTACTGTGTATGACAGAGAAATAAAAAAAATTAAACAATTAGTGCTGTAGTGGAATTTGTACACGAATCGAAAAGTTAACAATCAGTAACTCGAACTACCCACCTACAACACTTTTACACGAAGTATTTCGTAAATATGAATTTTATATGAAAGTGACGAACGCGCCCGTCTTTGTTTTAAGTTGCGTTAGAGNCACGAAGTATTTCGTAAATATGAATTTTATATGAAAGTGACGAACGCGCCCGTCTTTGTTTTAAGTTGCGTTAGAGCGCTTGCTGTATTTGCGGTTTATAACACGAGGTTACGAAAAAATTGTTTTATTTTCGTTACGTACGTGTTTCACTGTGTATACAGAAAGTTTTGTGATGTAGCGGAATTTGAACAAGAATCAACGAATTGGCACTCCGCGAGTGGTTCGCCACTCACCTACTACTATTTTACACGAAGTAGTTTGTGAATATGGGATTTTATATTCTTCATGTATCATCTGCAATGTTCGTGANACTAGATTATGGAAATATATGATCATCCTTCGCGTAAAGGCAATACCCACACATTTAATTCAATTTACGAAAAATTAAGTGGTTCAGCAAATATTTGAGCTATTTTTTATTTAACCCAGTCAAATTTTTACACATTCTCGTGTCTGTAATTGAAGTTTTGACGAAGCTTACAATAAACAAAACAACAACAATGTTAAAAAGTTAAACGCACGTACTCGTAATGAGGCAATGCTACCAATTCACGAATACACTGTTAAAAAAAAATGTCCACAAAATTACGAAAAATACCGGTTACAAATTATCCAGATATCTGAGTTAAATTACGGTCTCTTCGTATGTTTCAATAACGCTCTCTCCGTAAATTTCACACATATCTCCGTAAATTCACGGAACGTGATCACAAACTTGTAAGTTATTTTTATTAAATCTGCTCTTTAAAAAACGACGCAAAAAAAAATGTTTTATTCCGTTATGTGGGTGAGTTACTGCAAAAACATGACTATTAGTAACATTTTGTCTAATGGCAGGATTTGAACTCGGAAAAAAAAAAGTTCAACAATCCAAAATATTAACCACTCATATAATAAAATTTGATTTTGTAAATATGGGATTTATGAAGAATCATTCATTTACTCTTAGTTTCTAGTCAAGTTGCAGTGTTTGCGATTTTTTTTTTTATTTGAGATTTGCAAACAGTGGTAAGGGGGAAAAAATTATTTTCGAATTGTATTTTACTGTGTATGACAGAGAAATAAAAAAAATTAAACAATTAGAGCTGTAGTGGAATTTGTACACGAATCGAAAAGTTAACAATCAGTAACTCGAACTACCCACCTACAACACTTTTACACGAAGTATTTCGTAAATATGAATTTTATATGAAAGTGACGAACGCGCCCGTCTTTGTTTTAAGTTGCGTTAGAGCGCTTGCTGTATTTGCGGTTTATAACACGAGGTTACGAAAAAAATAGTTTTATTTTCGTTACGTACGTGTTTCACTGTGTATACAGAAAGTTTTGTGATGTAGCGGAATTTGAACAAGAATCAACGAATTGGCACTCCGCGAGTGGTTCGCCACTCACCTACTACTATTTTACACGAAGTAGTTTGTGAATATGGGATTTTATATTCTTCATGTATCATCTGCAATGTTCGTGTCTCAAAATCGAAGCCAAAAGAATAATAAGAGCTTCCGTGTTTTAAATTTACGGAGCTTATTTCCGTTATTCGTCATTGCTAAATTCCTGTCCGTAAATTAACTCTACATCTCCGTAAAACTTTCTGTAAATCTACGNTTCCGTTATTCGTCATTGCTAAATTCCTGTCCGTAAATTAACTCTACATCTCCGTAAAACTTTCTGTAAATCTACGTAAATTTCTAACAGTTTAGCCATTACATAAGAATGCTAGAAATATGTATAATTTCATCTTATACGCATTTTAATTGAAGATCTGGACACTCCAAATAGTTATATGCGTATACACTACATATCTTCGAGCAAATTGTTCGACATAGTCCACCGACGATAAAAGAAATCAACTAGATTACCCACTGACCGCTACATATATAAATTTTTGCCTACTAAGTAGAAATTTTAAGTACACCAGATATGGTGGAAAATTTACTGAGTTGGCAACAGCGTAAAGAAAGCTTCCCGCCGAGTCGACGCCCCGTGAATGGGAGAAATCAAGAGCCCTATAACGACTTTTTCTCCCGCACCTTCTCCCTTCACCGGCGTTCATCAGAATCCCTCCTTTCTCCTCCCCCTCCCGTCATTGTCGGCGTAATCGCGGGACTCGCCGGCTCTGTCGGAAGATCCATCAGAAAGCTGATCAAGTATTTATGGGCCGCAGGCAACCGAAAGACGGGGAAACTTAACTTCCGTGGAAGACCGACGCAGGCCGGGACGTATTAAGAAGCCCTATACAGCGTGCGCCAATAAGAAGGCGTATTTCTGGCGGAGATCTTCTTAAAACCGCCATGCTGAACAATAGAACCACGCTCGTAGGTCAAAGTCTTTGCCTTCTCGGAGAGACAGTTTCTTCACGCCGAGTTTTACTGAACGTTGACAGTTTTGGATCTGTTACGCAGTAAAATATTTTTTTTCAGGTTTTAAACTTCTTAGGAAATTTATCGCTAAAATATTTCTTGAAACAATACTAGTTAATCATCGTGTCTTTACAACATTTAGTTTTATTAACACGCGAGTCCGGGGCCGGCAAAGCGGTTTTTGTTACTTTATTCTTCTACATTTATTTACTGTGACGCCCCGCAACCCCCTCCTTCAACCAAGTATTAACTCCATATCTCGAATACTTTGGGGAGTAGGCGCTTTAGCCCCGTGTTCGTTATGAAACAAACGAAAGCCCTTAGGTGCGATGAAATAGCTCCGTCTTGGGAAATCATAATTTTCGCAAATTCAGTTGTAATTAAAATTAAGTTTTACAAAAAATTATTATTGTAACTTGGATGCAGAAAATTATTTGGAAAAACTCAATGTAGGTATACGGTGTACCAAAGTCTGTGTGTTATCATTTCACTAGAACCATCGATCATTAGTAAATAGTTTAATTTTCGTCTCTTACGTGCATATAAAATAATAAGAATAGGTTTTTTAACGCACCCAATTTATGCCATTGGTGTAATTTGGTGGTTGATTTAGTCCCTATATGGTTTAAACTTGAATGTACCTGACTTGTATTTACTTATGGCGAATTCAGAGTTCTAAACCAGATTATTGTATCTCGAAGGTGATACCTGAGTGAACTTGCTACGGAACTGGCTTTAGAACGTATCGTTAGTCCGTGTCACTACACAATCGATATTCTAATTTGCTGAAAGTTTGCAAGAGTTTTTGCGAATAGAGCGAGGAAAGAACGGCCTCTTTGAATGCGTCGATATTTTGCAGATCCGAATATCGTATCGCTAGCGGTGACCCGAGAGATCTTAAATTCGTTAGATAATTTAATTATAGCTACGAAGCCTTACAAATGTTAGTATGTCTTAACAAAAAAAAAGGTGGTATTAGTATGCCGTTAAAAACAGAGACAAACTAAGTAGGAATAAATCAAAAACCTATAAGTGAGATGGCGATGTAGCAGCAACAATCTCCAATAACGAGGGAAATAGGAGAAATTTGAGAAAACTTACCGATCAATGGTAACGTCCGTCACGTTTCCCAACATAGAAAATGGGTAGTTAAGTAGTTGGGGCTAACGTCTTGTCGACAGCGAGGTCATTAGAGACGCAGCAAGTTGCTCAGGGAAGAGGGTCTGGGGAAGGAATGGGCCATGGTCTTTGGAAAGCACCCACACCGGCATTCTCCTGGAGTGATTTTCGGGAAACAGTGGAAAACCGAAAGTCAGGATGTCCGGCCTGGGAATCGAACCCTGGTCCTCCCGAATGTGAGTCCTGTGAGTTATCACTGCACCTTCCCGCTCGTTAACTTGGAAAATAAAGAAAATGTTAATCGGAGATAAGGTGCAGTTTATGGGGCCTACTACAAGAAGTATCGCAAGATGACTTCAAAGTGCAGACTAAGGTATGAAAGGCATGGTTACAGAATAACAATAAGTGGTTTGGAATAAAAACTGTGGTTACGAAGAATTCTTGTGATGATGTGGCCGTATTTGTGGAATGAGAAATGACACATGGTTTAAATTGAGAATGTTTAAATGCCAGCCCGTACAAAGAAAAAAAAAGACAGACCACGAAGATGTCTGAAAGAGAGTAAATTAGACTATAAACCAGTGGCGGATTTAAGGGGGGAACAGGGGAGGAAGGAGGAAGGCCAAGAGATAGCTACTTACTAAGATCTACACACATTTTCGTCATTTCCTGTGCTGCATGTGCACAGTTCTAATGAATATTTGTATACGAAATTTAAGCATTGAAGAACCCTTACGTTGAATGGCATTTCTTTACAGAAGCATTTATATTAATGGCTTATTGAAACGCAAAAGATTATATATTTAAAATAACATTTATTTTATTACATGTTCTCCTGTATCGTTTACTTAACTTAAAAACGTTCTTTATAATTCAAAGTAAAATTGCTACTCATACCTTACACGTACTGTTGTAAATGTTATTTCCTTATAAGGCGAACATCAGCATCAATACTGAAAGTGCTTGCTACCAAGTATACCATTATAACCAAAATTATTGTATTACAAATTGATACGTGTGCATTGGCAAGAAAGGTTCCTACAAGTACCAGATTGGTCCCAAAGCTCACCACCTGAAAGACCTACAGATCTCGCTTTGATGACAGTCCAACATACAGATGCTAAATTAAGAGTGGAAGATATTGGTAAACAACAGGGGCAAGCTTCTAGAAGAGTGTCACTACGCTAAACATTTTTACGTTTATTTTTCTTATAACAATATAAATACCTATTCCAATCCCATAAAATATTTTTTCATCTAGGCTGGACTCATCCTTGATATAAAAATGGCTATGGTGTTATATAAATAACTAATTATTAAAGCCTAGGAGTGAAGTATTTCTATCATTCCACAACATTATTTAATGTAACTTTGTACGGCTTATATGTAAACCTAGCGTAGAGTATAAAAATAATCAAATATAAAAAAAAACTGGAGTAGCTGAAATTCGTTGAGAGAAAATGTTTTATTTTAGGTTGTTGCTGTTGAATATTCAAACGGCTTGTATTAATTTATTTTAACCTACTATTTTCTTATTTACAGGGCTGTAAATAAAGTTGAAGATACCCGTGTAACTTCGTGACGACTTTGGCATTTAAAACTTCGAAAACAATAAAAATCTCTAGAAATATATATATTTTTTTAAAATACGAAATGATTAATTACCGCATACGGTGAATTAATATTCAAATGGAGTTAGGTGGATTGCAATGACTGAGTGAAATTGGTAGATGGATTTTAACTCCCTAGTTTGAGACGTTTGTGTGAACCCTTTCCCCTGTTTTTTTCCGAAGGAGAATATGCTTAAAAGGAAACTCCGTCCGCCATATTAAAATGTTGATTTTAAATATTGTTTACGTTTTTAAAAAGGAAATTCCTACAATACTGTACCGCTATACCGAAATAGCTATTACAGCAGTAATGACTCAACTACAATCTCGTATTTATGTCGCAATATTGATATTACCAAATTTTGAAAAAAACAATATGGTGGCCAAATTATGAGTAAGTAGTTTCCTTGTATTGTCTGCAATGCAGAGTAAGGTTACTAGTTGAGTATATATGTATTTAAAAAATATTTTAAACATAACAAGCTAAGAATACCAACATTCCACTATAGCAGAGGAAATATCCTTTTAAATACGACTTCTCTCAAATTCTAATACGTCCCCATTATGGTAAGTGGATCAACTAGTGCGCTAGATGTTTTTTGAGAATATTGCTTTGAACAGGCACACACTCCCCGCCACCAAATGTACATACTATAGAGTGGCGTTTGGATGTGTTGCCTACCTCGCAGAATCCTTGTTTGTCCCAAGGTCCACTGATCACTGGAAGCCTGTACATACTATAGCTTGGCGTTTGGTGTGTTGCCTACCTCGTGGAATCGTAGGCGTCTCGCAGAGTCCTTGTTTGTCCTAAAGTTCACTGAGCAAAGGAAGCCTTTATTGTCGTTTCGTAGCATATGCAGTACTCACTGAAATAAACCTGACAAATACTGTGATTTAATTTAAATTATGCTTCTCACAAAAAATTATGTTAATAAGCGGTTATCGTAATTGATTATGGAGTGGAAAGAGAATGTCAACTGTGTAGTATAAAAGTTTCAGATGCCTCTATTGATTGACTTATCGTCGGTATAACTTTCNGGAAAGAGAATGTCAACTGTGTAGTATAAAAGTTTCAGATGCCTCTATTGATTGACTTATCGTCGGTATAACTTTCGAAACCACACTGCATGGATTAATTGTTACAGTCCATTTATGGTTGTTTGAAACTTTTCTTAAACCCCACTAAATTTCTGCATTCTGACTATTCCTCCGCCTCATGAAAACAAATCTTAACTAAGTCAATGAAAAAGACACCAAAGGGACTACGCCCCTATTTGTGGGCATTCAATTTAATAACATTTCTCGTGAAAACTATTTATTACAAGGCGTTTCCAAAACACCTTTTTTCGTCCTGTTTTTAATCATATTATTTATAAAGGAAATATTATAAATTACAGACGAAATNTGGAAAGAGAATGTCAACTGTGTAGTATAAAAGTTTCAGATGCCTCTATTGATTGACTTATCGTCGGTATAACTTTTGAAACCACACTGCATGGATTAATTGTTACAGTCCATTTATGGTTGTTTCAAACTTTTCTTAAACCCTACTAAATTTCTGCTTTCTGACTATTCCTCCACCTCATGAAAACAAATCTTAACTAAGTCAATGAAAAAGACATAAAAAAGACTACGCCCCTATTTGTGGGCATTGAATTTAATAACATTTTTCGTGAAAACTATTTATTACAAGGCGTTTCCAAAACACCTTTTTTCGTCCTGTTTTTAATCATATTATTTATAAAGGAAATATTATAAATTACAGACGAAATATTACTTAATGTTCAAGATGACCAAGAATTGGGTCATCTTGTGTTAACAGAAGTATAAAACGCTTGTGATAGACGCATTATTTAGGAAAGAAACCCACACGACACACGTAGGGTGATTTTTCCAAAGGTTTTATTCGGAAAGTGTGAAGATACTGCAAATAGCGTATAGCACACTCTTTGATAGAATAATTGTTTCGAAAAGTTATTGTATATCCTTCGATATTGATCTAATACAAAAGTGTTACATTCAAGTTACGTTTAATTGTAATTTATAAAAACGCAGGTTTCTTAGGAGAAAAAAAAAACTGAAACTAAATAAACGGTTACGTCACAGTTTCGATCACGCACGTGATTTTTGACAGTTTCGATGGCAATTTGTGAGTTAGCGTAGGGGCGCATGCGCAGGAGTAGAACGTTAGTATAGCTCATCTTTAGTCCACGGTTACCAAAAGTTCATCGTGCCAAGGATGAGTGTTTAGCTGCAGTCTATAAATTCGTGTTAATCACAGTTTCACCCAGTGAAATCCACTCATGAACGGTGAGTACTTCTTCCAGATGAGACCGACACGTGTTGGCACCAGGGCGTAAACAGCTGCGTGACGTTTGCAGGAGGATATATTCCGAAACTAACTTCGTGACTAAAAACACGATTCAAACAAAAGTGATCTCGTTCGATCGGGTATACGAGTACGTTGCCAGCGTGACCTTGAGTTTCCGTCGTGCATGTGGGTGGGAGCCCGCAGTGTGGTGGCGGCAATTTCGGGCGTGATCAAACATTNTTTATAGGATATATATATATGTGTGTGTGTATATATATATATATATATATATATATATATATAACGATTTTCTAGCCGGCTGTTTTTATTGAAAAACTTAATATATCGTCTACATTTGTCGAGTAAGTCATAAAAATAATATTTGTGAATTATTTATTCGTGACAAATTAAAAATACGTAATAAGTGAATTTACAATCGGATTTTGGCCTATACTCGTCGAAACTCCCGGAGGAAATATAACCAAACTATCTCGTCCAAAAAGTGCATTTAATCAGCTATAGGCTGTTAACTGTATAGTGAGTACTTTTGAGGCACTAGTTAGTTTTTTCCTATAAATCATTTTTATCCTTCCGCCAATTTTTTAAAATAAATATTGCCATCTAAGTAATAAACACAGTGTATGTATTCCATCGGACTCGAAAGTTAACGTCTAAGGCTGCAATAAAGTATATTTATTGATTATTATTCCAAATGAGAGGGCTTCGGAAAGTGCTCACTTTACCGTGAATAGCCTACATCATTCAGTGCCCCCACGTCCGCGGTGGAGCGACTGAGGGGGCTTTGGGTATGCAGGAAAGTGGAGTGGAGTGATTTTTGTGGCTCTTTAACATCGTGGTCGGGGAACGGGGGAACGGATGATCCCCGAAGAAACCTGCCGACCAGCATCGTCCGGCGTGATTCCCACATGCGAAAAATCCGGGAGCCGCCCCGCCGGGAAACGAACCCGGTTCGCCAAGGTGGGAGGCGAGTAGTCTAAGCACTACACCACCGCGGCCCCTGCGTAGGAGAGACGACACGGCGCGCAGCACCAAAGCAGACATATACACGTAAAACCCAGGACTGTGACCCCACACCGGAATTTTTCCCACTCATTTTAGGCCAGATTTGGTACTTTGGTATCAAATTCCTGTATTTTACATGTAGAGTGGATGAATAGTTGTGTAGCCGACCAAGGAGAGACAGCATACAAAGAGAGTGAAGTAAAGAAAGTTTTATATTATGGCAAGGATAACACTCTCGTAATCGAGTCTTTGAGGCTACTTTCCCATTGCTTCCAGAACGCAGTTGCCAAATTAATTTCAACGCACAGTCCACTAATTTTAAATTATAGTACAAAATCAACACGAAAAAAACCAAAACAATTACCGTTGGTGCCTCTGTAATAGAATTTAATTTTCCGCTGTACAGATAAAGGTTTTCACTGCTTTTAATAATGTAACTTTTGAAACCGCATTGTCCATTTTAATACCTAATATTATGCATGCTTTGACGTGCATTTCTGAACTAATATTTGCGTTTCAACCCACCCGCACCGCTTCACCCTCCCACGCCACACATTTGTGCTAATGTTGTCGTTTATTTACCGCGTGTTTCGTATTGCGTTCAATCGCACGGCATCTTCCGCAGCGCTGCGCCTGGCGATTCCGGTACCAACCGAGCCGAACCAACACACGCGGCGCGATAACAAGCAGGGCGACCAACACCAAAAATGAATAATCGCTGTCGCGTAACTCGTTTACGGAGTGAGGGGTGGTTGGGGAAGAGTGAAATGATGAAAAAGGGGGACGGGGAGGGGAGGATATTTTATGTTGACACGGAAGAACGAGCAGGACGGAAATAACCGCAACGCGTTGCCAACCGCGCAAGCATATACACGTTAGTGATATATGTATATATATTTTTTTTTTTTTTGTGTTTCCGTGCACCAGAATGATGACCGTATGAAATGGAAGGGTTTTGAGATACACGTTAAGGGATGAGGTGGGGGAGGGAAATCGGCTGCGCGCGCAGCTGATGCCTACTGTTTAACGAGCCCTCCTCTTCTGCTGACCATCGCTAATTGTTTTAATTGCGTCCGCGCCTTCGTAACGATATGTCAACCAAAAGGGTAGCTGTGCTGGCTTTTTGGGTGGTTGGGTGATGGGTGGTTAGGGGTACGGTTTGGTATGCTGCATTCCAGCTAACGCAGCACGCTTTGTCACTGGAGATATACTGGATTCTGCGTGAGAAGGGGGACCAGGGATATTTAGACGAGCGGTTATTACCGCTGTTGGGGCGCCGCTGCTGCAGACGGATTTAACACGATGGGGCTCAGTTGCACGGATGGAACCCGATGCCGCCGCCGTCCCGAGCACTCGAGAGCGCTCTGTCGACCTCGGTCCGACCAGATCGCAAACACCGACTGCAGAGTGCAGAACGGCACTCCCGTGTTGACAGCGAACATAAGCAATTTTGTAAACGCGACTGAAAATGTAGTCTCGACACCGCAGCTTTCCGCGAGTTTGCAAAAACTGCGTTTTGTGTTGTTGGCTCGCGATCAATGGAGCAATTTAGAAATAGATATTTAGCAAGAATGTCACCTTCCGTAACTAAACGTGTGTTAACAAACGCCTCTTCCTAGTGTTGGGGAGTGTTTTACATGTTTAATGATTTTCCGCGTATATCGGTGACCTTTCACGGCGTCTCTTTCAAACAAACACGCTTTGTCTATCTTTGCCCGAGACACATTTCTACAAAAGGTGTTTCGTGAACATTTTTATACTCTGAAAATTGTAAGCATTAAAATCACCTGTCATATTGAATTTTTAGTTTTTTTTTTTCCTGATTCAAATTAAGGAGAATTTTTTTCGAAAAATGCGACGATAGAACCTTAGCTAATTGCCTTACCCATCACTAAGGACATAATATATGAACTACTAACGCTTATTTATGCAAAAAATTTACTTAACAGATAATGTTATATATTGATTCATTCTCGCCTTTTAATATTATGTTTCTATAATGAAATGTTTTCTCTAATAACCCTAAAGCGAATAATTTCTTTATAAGAGGCGGTAAAGCCTCTTAACAAACAGACACAAAATACATACTCTTATTAATTTACTCCTACTTGCACTTTATGCACTAATTGTTTTTTTTTTCTTTGAAAGCGATATTGCGAAAGGTGGCTCAGGCTCAGTCATTTCTGACACCATTTAACACGCAACATCCTATACTTCCACTCTGCCGATCCTACACTCGGCAGAGGCGTCAAAAACGACAAAGATTGGAGTGAAGCGAGTGAAGGGATTCGGGCGGCTGTTAACAACGAGGTCTTGAGAGCCGATGAGGTTTAGTGAGGCGAGTGTGGAGCGGTGCCGGAACGAAAGAGCGGGGGAAACGGGTGATCCCCGAGGAAAAACCCACCGACCAGCGGCATCGAGGTTCCCGAATACGAAAATCCTGGAGTAACCCGGCCAGGGATCGAACCTTGTACGCCTTGGTAGGAGGCGAGTAGGCTGACCGCTCAGCCACTGTGGCCCCAAAAACGATTGAAGTTCTTAAAGTAACGTTGCCATCGAATCAGAACGAATTACACAATTTATTAACGTCTTAACCAAAGTCTTGTGTACACACTGCATTCAATGGAAATATTTTTTTTCGTGTACACTAAATTAAAAATTAGGCGAATTGGTACATTATTTGGTATTTAACTGTTATATAAAGTGTCACTTGTTTGACGCATGAAAACTAGTATAGTTTATTGATGGTTACTTCCAACTTTTCTGAAGCCCTGATGAAGTTCCACTTTCGGGATATTCATCGGCCTCATGTAAATAAATCTTCATTAGTTCTACCAAAAAAAAAACACCAAAGGGACAACGCACAGTATTTATGCCTACTTGGTTTAACAATATTTTGCATGAGAACTATTTTTTTACTAGGCATTACCAATACACATATTTTCTCTCAAGTACTGATTCATATTAATTATAAATGAAATAGTATAATTTACTGAGGTAATATAAGTAAAACTTCAGTTTTACCAAAAATGAGATACTTTTACGCTGACTAGCATCAAACGCTTGGGTTACATGACATACTTAGATAACAACCAAACACGCCATACATAGGATGATTGTTTAAAGGTTTGATTCAAAACGTGCGAAGAAACAGTGAATGAACTGGAATAGGTTATTGGAGGTGATAATTTTTAATTAAATGCTGTAAAATAAAAATACTTATTTCACAGCGAACTAGCGAGCAACAGCGTCCTTACAGAGAAGTACCGTTATTAGTACAGAAATTCATCCAACTGCAGATAACGTCACGTGAGTCCCAGGATGTTTTTCTTCTGGTACGAAGGGAAGTTCTCATTACTGAGGATTTCACTTATCAGGGAGGTTGATTTCCGATCTGCGATAACGGGATAAAATCAATTATTACGTACCTTGAAGTTCTGTGTCAAATAGTTTCACATTAACAATGTAATTATTACTGGGAAAATACGAACTGTGATAATTTTTGAAAGCGTGCACTGCCAAAGTTTACATAAACACGCGCACACACAGATATTCATTAAGAAAAAAAAAAATAACCAAAAATGTTTTTAGTGTTACGGGTTATTTTTGCTTCTAGATAAAATTACCATTTTTTTGTAAAAGTGCAAATAAAATACTTCTATGTACAAAAACAGAAAAGATTCCAAATATTGAGCATTAAAAAAGGGTTAATTGCTGGTCAACTTTTTCTTCACTCGTATATTTGACCATTCTACACATTCTCGGATAAAACTTTGTGACTGTTTCTTGATTTAAATTATTTCTAGCTATCCTTTTCTAATTTCATTGTTTCTGTCATGAAACTTATTTAATATAAATATTTAATATCATCGTTGTAAAAAACATGTGTACCTAATACTATCAACATACACTCGAAAATGTATGACGCAGATTGTCTGCGATGAACTGAGCACTCTCGAAATAGCTTTTTACTTTCTTCTGTCCTTAATTTTTTTTATGTATACTTCCGCCATATACAGAATAAAACTTTATTATATTTTATAACTTGTAGGTGTGTGTTCCTCCGTCAAGTATTAATGTGGCATCATTGGAAACAAAACCCGTTAATAGTATGACAATTCTTCTTCTCAGTTCCTTACAACAAAATGAAACCAATTTTGGAGTCAACAAATTTAAGCATTTTCGTTTCAATAACACGTCTAGTAATAGGATTTCTGTTCGGTGATTCACTGACAACATAAGTGTAGATATGTTATGTACGTAAATTGTGGAACAGCTGTAGTAATGTTTTACATACCTCTGCTCTGCTGGTATTTCCAAATTTCGGTAATTTCGCAACAAACGGGCGTTACTATACATGCCCCCAAAATTTTGTTGGGCCAACATTGACCCAACGTTTTGATCTACCGTTGGGCCAATGTTGGCATATTACGATGGCCCAACGCCGAAATGTCCCTCAGGTTTACGCTGGCCCAACTTGACTTTTATGTTGGTTGCCAACTGAAATACAACGTGGGCCCAATATAAATTGGAAATTGTGTGCGAACTGTTATGCGTAGTGTCTTTTATCTTCCAGAAAGGCATTCACGTAGTCATTTACCCACAGTTGGCAATGTTTTGCTATGATGTGTTTTCGCATACATAATGTCAAAAAAGAAATTACTTTCTGCCAACGTTGGTTACTAGTGTTTTAAATAAATTTGACCCATTATAAAAAAAAAATTTTATGTGTTATTCTACCTATTATTTTTTATTACATCCCACTTTACATTACGACCTAAAATTCCAGTGGTAAATAACAGAATCGAACTCGCGCCCTTTGGATAAGCAACCCAGCGTGTTATCCACTAGAATACTGCAACTTTGTCTCCTTGATAAATAAATTGATACATATCATTATATTCCAGTTCGATATATTGTGTCACATTTGTTATATTTTTAAGTCAGATTTTGCTGCTCCGAAACTGAATTTAAAACCTGCCAGTTACATATATATTCCTACTAATGACGAATACACAAACAAAGAGAGTCAGTTTATTTTTAAAGGATTTCTGCGCTTAAAAAAATTGAATCATTAAGCAAATAAAATTAATTATATATGGGTTTTTTTTTATAAAAAGTAATAATATGATGTCATAATGTTTGCAATGCACCGTTGTCTCAGCGTAACAAAAATAACCAGTTGCCAACTGTTATGTACACAACATTGTCGAAACACAAGAGGAACAAAACACAGTTGAATGAAAATATACCTTTAGCAATTCTTTGTATGATGTAAAAATTATAATGTTTTTTTTTTATTTTTAAAGATTATTTTATGTTAGTGCATTCATGTTGGTTGTACAATGTTGGCGTAACAAATGCATACAGTGCATACCAAATGCCGATGGTATGTTTTCCTACAAGTAAACATGACATAAACAATGAAGCTAATATTAAATAACACATGGTTTGTGTGTTAAAAAGATTGCATTTAAACAATTATACGAAAATATAGTGTTATTTCATCAGATATATGGCAATTTCATTAGATATATAGCCAATGTTGGCCCAACCGAAATTTATATACCAAATGACAATAGTATGTTTTCCGACAAGTAACTAACACATCACGAACGATGTAAGTTTATAAATGAAATATGTGCGTTAAAATTATTTTTTAAATAAAATTACAAAATTGTGGTTTAATTTCATTAGGAATATGGTAATTACCATTGTTGGCATATTGTTTGTTACACAATGTTGGCACAGCGTAACAATTAGTACAAATTACCAACTACTGTGTTCCCAACATTGACATGAATATAACCAACTGATCATATCTCAGGTGTCGAAGTACCTTAAAATTCTATAAAATACAATAAAGTGGCACTGTTTTCATTCAAAGAGGTTGTTCTGTAGTTTAAAATTTAAAAAGTTGGTTGTCCAACATTGACCCAAACAAAAAATTACACACATTTTACCAACAGTAACTTTACCGACTTGTTACCAACCAAAATGCAACCATTTAAAATTACAATTGCAATAGGTTATCACATTTTCTGATTTAGTTACGTCATTGTCTGGAGCGTGCTAAGTAATCTCGTAACATTTTTGTGGTAGGAAACTTTTGTTGGCATTTTCCGTCGAGCAAACGTTGTATTAATGCGTGTACTCCAATCCAGCAGATGGCCTACCTTTCCAACGAAGTGCCAAAGTAGGTTGGCATTGGGATGATTAGGTTGGATTATGGTTGGAAAACAATACTGGCCCAACGCACACACATTTACAAAACACTAACCGTTGTATTTCACACGTTTATCCAACGTTCCACCAACACATTTAAAATACTGCATTCTCCGTTTTAACTGTTTTTATAAATTATTTATCATTTGAGTACTTTATTGTATGCTTTAACATAATTTCCATTAAATATATTAGGTTGGATTTTGTAGGCGAACAACGTTGGCCCAAAGACAAATTTATCTTGGATTCCTACACAATTTCCGACGATGGCCTTACATATGTTGCTACTGGGGACTTGCAGTATATTCTTGCTTTTTCCTGATTTAGTGGCGCATGGTCGATACTTAACAAATCTATAGCCCGACGAATCCTCGAGCTAAACGAACAGGCGCTGGATAACTCGCCAATCACACCGCTCACTCGCGAGCGTGCCCACGATAGTCAATGTAACACCATCCGATCGTGACTCGAACCGGCGACACACACTTGCCAACATCTTCGATGCGCAGAAGCAAGATGCCCCTTTGCGATGCATTTCGCAAAACTTTTCACGAACCATTCATCCGTTGTACGAACTTGCCCTCTCGAATCACTTCACGAAACACGTTGTGAATTGTACATCTGAGCGGAGGAACATTTAAAGTACTTCTATTTTTAGGAGCCTGTTTTATTCTCCCGCAAGGCCTTTTGCCATACATTTTAAATAAAAATAATATGGGAGCGCTCTGAGAAAACCCAAATACTCGTTTACCCCAGAAGAAAACATGCAGGTCCTTACATAACGATATGTTATTTTAATGTGATTTTAGCCGTAGTTATAGGTATCTATGTATAGAAATATAAAATTTAAAAATTAACTACATTCATAATTATGTATATTCCTATCTTATATTTATATTAAAGTACCTGATATCGAAACGCTCACATTTTTGTGAACGCTAGTCGTGACAGGGTTTGAAGATCGACTAAATTTACAGTGATTTCTTTTTCACACATAAATAATGTTTTTATGAATTTGTAAATTCTCCACGCACTCTAAACCTGAAATAGTGTAAATAGCGGGGAATCATTGACATACTGCGAAAATGGCTCCTCTTCATATTAGTTCAAATCTACAGTATTTTTGCAGAAGAGTTTTTATATTTCCTCGATGGCAGCGTTATTAGATAAAAACCGTCTGCATTGAATACTCTCGTTGTAATTGCATTAAACGGAGTGCAGTAGCAGAGTGCTCTTGAAAAGGGCGGAAGTAAATCGAGGGAACGCGATTGCTTTGCAAGGGTCGAAGTGCAATGTATTAGGCCTACTCAGGACAAGTCCAGGCCTTTTTACTACTTTTCACGTGAAATGAAATTACGTAGTTAAAAAAAAAAAAACGGAAGTATTTTTCCTAATGAGTGGCAAAATAACTGCAATCTTAGCGCCAGTCCTGCATGCTCTACAGTTAATGACTAGAGTAAAATTACTGACGAAGTCGAGCCAGTACCGCAACAAGTGTAATCACGAATTTGTATCTCATCTAAATAATGTGACTTATTTATATCTAGCTGATTAATCTGAATTAAATTGTCTTTTTTATGGGCATTACATACGATCCATAACTACGCCAATGGGCACCGGAAAAATAATACGATTGGATAAACTGTTATTTTGGACGAATACAACTCGACAACTTCTTCTACATCTCGCATAAAAACAAAAATATGAATGAAAGGAAAAAAAAAAAACCGTAACAAACACACAGATAAAATTCAGAAGTCAAATTTTTATATTGTAACTAGCTTACCCGGCCACGCGTTGCTGTGGCATAAAATATTTTGGTTCTATTCTTTCTGTGAAATTAATTGAAAGAAGTATATGTGTTTTCGAAATCTTTATTACTGAAGTACTTGTTTGTATACAATGTTTTTAGTTTCGCCATCTTCCGCGCGTATGAATAAGTTGTGTGGTTTTCCTACTCTAGAACACGACACATACGATTGGCTGTGCGAAAACGATTGTGTTTCTAAATCTTAATGTTCAAACAGACAGTTGTCAACAAAGGCGCTTCCTGACGCGAAAGCATGGTAAAAAAGAGCTTTTTGCAAATTTTAGTACCTTTGTAGGTAGGTAATACAGATAAATAAAGAAAGGCGTACAAACACTCGCGGGGNAGTCGTACAAACACTCGCGGAGATGAAAGGAAGGCTTATAAAAAAACAGAATGAAAATTGGTTGATTTTTTCGGGAGTTATATGCGTCCGAACAAACTGACACAACACACACACACACACACATATATATATATATATATATATAATAATTAATTTACGCACAGAGAAACATGCACTTGGAATTACGTAAGTTTTTAAGGAAACGAGAAATAACGCAATGACGTTAGGTCCGAAATAAGTTCATTCGTTTTCTTGACTTCATTGCAGGAATCATTCGAAGATTACAGCAAAGGAACGTGTATGGAGCTTCCCGGATTCGCATTTATTGTCAAAAATCTTCTTATAATCCTTGATATTTAATGGCAACGGAATGAACCAAATATTTTGTTGGGGAAACTTCATATATCTTTGGCCCTATGTAAGCAAGGTTTTTTTTTTTGGTTGAAACAAGCCTTTCTCTCAGTGTAAAATGCCCATTCTGATAGCAGTTCCAAAATTTCAGTGAGNCGTTTCTTTACAAATGGCGCACAACTGTGAGGCAGAAATAATATTTTAAATATCGCTTAACTAGCCACTGACCGTTTCTTTACAACCTTTGTAGGTAGGTAATACAGATAAATAAAGAAAGTCGTACAAACACTCGCGGAGATGAAAGGAAGGCTTATAAAAAAACAGAATGAAAATTGGTTGATTTTTTCGGGAGTTATATGCGTCCGAACAAACTGACACAACACACACACACACACACATATATATATATATATAATAATTAATTTACGCACAGAGAAACATGCACTTGGAATTACGTAAGTTTTTAAGGAAACGAGAAATAACGCAATGACGTTAGGTCCGAAATAAATTTATTCGTTTTCTTGACTTCATTGCAGGAATCATTCGAAGATTACAGCAAAGGAACGTGTATGGAGCTTCCCGGTTTCGCATTTATTGTCAAAAATCTTCTTATAATCCTTGATATTTAATGGCAACGGAATGAACCAAATATTTTGTTGGGGAAACTTCATATATCTTTGGCCCTATGTAAGCAAGGTTTTTTTTTGGTTGAAACAAGCCTTTCTCTCAGTGTAAAATGCCCATTCTGATAGCAGTTCCAAAATTTCAGTGAGNTTTTTTTTTGGTTGAAACAAGCCTTTCTCTCAGTGTAAAATGCCCATTCTGATAGCAGTTCCAAAATTTCAGTGAGTGCTAAAAATGTTTAATGTGTATGGTGGGTGTTATCACTGTAATTGTAAAATTTTTCTTTCACTATATAAAAACAATGGAAAACTTTTTCGGCGGTAGTTTATTGGCTGGAAATAGCAAGAGCGGATCTAGGGGGAAGGGGGAGAGACATCGTTTAAAGAGTTTTAAGTCGTCCCCCTAATGATGTTATAATTCAGACTGGATAAGATTATATCAGTCTTGAACTGTAGGACATTGTCAATAACGCATAATCAGTAGACGCACTTAATATTGAAATAATAAAATTCCAAAAATTTCGTAGTTAGTTGTATTTAGTAAATACTGACGTTAATATGCCGCACTGAAACTGCCTGTGTTCAATGGGTAGTGCCATATGATTCAACCCTTACACATAATGAAATAGACCACTGCGTTCGCCGTTTACACTAAAACTGCATTGTGAACTTGTGCCAGAGTGAGTTTGGTAGCTAAATGGGATTAATCAACTTTGTTTAGTTAATAAAATTTAAAATAAATATGTACATGAAATCATATTGCCCGTTTTTCTTCTACTGTAGTTATCCTAAACATATAACAAAATTTCTTCTTATTATTTTAATAGTAAATCAAAGCAGTTGGTCAGCGTGGGCTAAAATGCCCTCATGTCAGCCGCCCCATAATTTCTTGCTAGATCCGTAACTGGTAACCAGCAATGAACGTAGCAGATTTAGTATTACATCAATCACCAGCACAAAGTATTAGTAACATTATGGCATTTTAGAGCAGTAGTTCTCAGCCATTGTGAAACCACTGCGTGGTAAATTCGTTTATTATACAACAGCTCGACCAAGTCAATATTACTCGTAAGCCTAAACATATTTCTGGTATTTTTAAGTTCATATACTTTATAATAATAATGCAATCCTGTAGCATGTTGTAGTTTCGTCATGTCAACATTATTAAATTAATTTGGGCTACATTTCATTGGCGTATCTCATTCTAGTCACAAAAAANTAGTTTCGTCATGTCAACATTATTAAATTAATTTGGGCTACATTTCATTGGCGTATCTCATTCTAGTCACAAAAAATATTAGGAATTATATTTATTATTGTGTTTTCTAATGTATTTTAATAACGTTCGGTAT
>NQII01005564.1:71606-85356 GCA_002778355.1 Clitarchus hookeri
AACATTATATTAATTCGATCTCTGTTAGTCGCCTCTCTGCTTAAATTGCGACATCTTCTCTCCCGGAACCTGCGAAAATCTTTGTTCCGGTCTAACTGGGCCTCTTCACTTAGCATTCCTATCGGAAGCTTAGCGATTTCAATAACGTGCGAACCATGAATTAGAATTGTGTGCACTGCAGGAGGCATCGGACACCTCTAGTACTCACGGACACACAACCGCGCTGTTTCAAGGGCGTATACATATTTTTGGCCCTATATAAACAACTGTTTTGTTGAAGATGTTTGCAGGCTTTCGCAGGCCATTTTCATTAGAGTTATATTGGCTTTCGAGGTTGACCCGCGTCATAGTGGAAGTGTTCTCCGACGTTTCGCCTCGCATTGCAGCAAGCATCATCAGGGCAGCAGTTCGACTGAGCAGCAAGTGAAAGTAGGGCTGTATAATTGGCCAATACAACAGCCAATCGAGAAAGGTCTTCGCTAATTGTCCACTACAACAGCCAATGGGGAGATCCTTCTCTCATTGGCCTTCACCTTGGCCAATGAGATGAGGTCCCCTGTGATTGGCCGAGCAAGATGAGCAGCCCTACTTTCACCTGCTTACTAAACCAGCAGCCACAGATTTTAAATCGGGAGTCAATTTAAAGAAATCCGTTCTCTTTCCATAAGTTATAAATATAACTGTTTCAAACAAAAAAAGAAGGTTATTCAAAGCAATTTTCTCTTAATATCTATATTGTTAAGAAGTTCTCAAAAAATTATATTATTAATAATTTTGTGTAAACTGTAAATTTTATTGCTATATTTTAAAAAAGATGTATTAAATATAAAAACGGGCTAAATTTCTTATCCTCCCAGTATTCCTTAATAAATGTCACGTAGTACAATTTTTGTTGGAAACAGTGAACATTAAAACAGATGTACTGAGAACGAACTTCTTTAACAGTGTTTCCCCATTTGAACTCCGTGGCTGCAGACCTGATAGGCAGTGAGTTCCCTTAAGTTGCTTTGGCCATAAACATTGTGTTATTTTATTTGTACTTCATACTGTTCAAATTGTATATATTTTCTGTGACCACTAATTCCTCAGGTAAGCTATTTTTAACCGTATAATTTTTACAAACTTGCATGGGAAAATCAAAATTTTACTTCGTTTAAGTGTAAAATAAAATGAACCAAACTATTTGAAAACAAAATAACACGGGCCATTGAAAGGTATTGTCTTACTACATTTTAAGGTATGCCATCATTTCCTTATTTAAAAAAAATTAATTACAAAAATTATTTACTTAAACGAATTTATAGACGTCTTGCAGTAACTCTTGGAATATTCTTTCAGTCGGAATTATCTAATTTGTATCCAAAAGTTAGTTTGAATTTTTTGTACATTACTTAAACAGTCCAATTGTGATTTTGATATGAATTTATGCGAAACATATGCGCTCAACATTTTTTTGCAAGGAAAGAGTAATCATTGATTAATATTAAATATCAAATTTTTCGTTGCCTGGGCCTTAAGCTCGCGCGTGTCACTTGTACCATTGTTACACACACACGCGCGTCCGCGACGTGTTTGCACGGCAAGTCCCGGCCCGGCGCGACTGGCGAGACAAGGACAGCAAAGAGAGAGGGACAGACAGGGAGAGAGTGACGAAGAGAGAGGAGAGGAGGTGCGAACGTGTTAAGCAGCCGCCGAAAGACGGTGGCAGAATGAAGGCAAATGGGGAACAAACACGTGGCGGCAACAGAAATGTGTGTTTATTACTCGAGCCAATTTGGCGACGTCGGGCGACAAGCAAACCTCGGGGTTTACTCCCCCCCCCCNCCCTTCCTCAACCAAACAATAACCGTGTTGGAGACAAACACACCCCCTCCAGCCCTTTTCTCATTCCACCCCCTCCCCCCATCCACTAACCCATCATCGTCAGACTCGTTACATTTCGCAGTCGGAGCACGTGGGCGCTGCGAGGGGTGGGACGCGGTCGTTGTCATGGCAACGCGATGGGGAGCTGGAAGATGAGACTTCCAGATCGGGAATCACGTATAATCACCGCTGATTTGGATTCGGGCGTCGGCGTTATTGTTTCCCGTATTAGAGAGGGACTTCCAGAGGGGGTGGGATCTCTGCCGCGTCTACATCGGCGAAAGAGGAGGAAAAAAAAAAGGGGAGGGGGGATGCATATCCGTGGCGGGAAATGTTTCCAGACAACACTGCAGGGCTGTGGCGTTCAGTCATCCCAGGCGAAGGCGGAAGGGCTCACTAATTACTAGCGAGTATTCGTTATTAACTTCTTAATTACTGCTTACGTGATGTAATTATTCGCGCTTTGCTGAAACGGAGACTAACTATGCCAGTTTTTGATAAGTACCCTAACCCATCATGTCTGGATCTGCAGCGTCTTAATTAAAACAGATTACGTTTTCACATCAGTGCTGATTTCGTGGTNCTAACCCATCATGTCTGGATCTGCAGCGTCTTAATTAAAACAGATTACGTTTTCACATCAGTGCTGATTTCGTGGTCTCCAAATCATGTAAATTTCGAACTGAAATTTAAATGGCCATGCAAGAATAGAGAGCATTTTTTCGATGTGACATANCTCCAAATCATGTAAATTTCGAACTGAAATTTAAATGGCCATGCAAGAATAGAGAGCATTTTTTCGATGTGACATAGGAGGCCACAGTTTTAGTCATAGCCAGCATCGCGGTGATGCTCTCTCGTATGTGAGTAGTAGGGTTAGGCCGAAGCTGTGGCAATGGGATAGGAGGTAGGAGATTGCCGCGATGACGTAATAGGCGCGGCCTGTGTCCGAAATAAACTTACCTTAACACAAACCGCAAATAAATAATCATAACTAGCNATGACGTAATAGGCGCGGCCTGTGTCCGAAATAAACTTACCTTAACACAAACCGCAAATAAATAATCATAACTAGTTCATTTATATTGTATTATGTTTTGATGCCTCCTGAATGGATGACAAAGTTCTGCGTGAACTTGTGATAATAAGTTAACAGGAAACCCCCAATTACAATAAAGAAATAAATACCAAACTTAAGTTGTTCACCACCCGTCACTACCCATAGCTTAATACCTTTTGACTTATTGTTGTAACTGCTTATACGCTTAATCTAGCAAGTTAAACCAAACTTTTATAAGCGATTTTGCGTTATAGTGTGTGATATGAAAATCTATGTTTCTTTCAGAAATTGCTTGCGCGAAGAGCCTAAAAGATTCCAAGGCAACTCTGCAGCAAATAGGTAAAACCCTATAATGACGAAACGAAATCTGTAAAAAAAATTAAAATTTGACATATGTACTGTATAGCATTGATGGAACAAACGTGATTTCGTTTCACTTACTAAGCACAACAGGAAAAATTACTTGCTGAATAAAGACAGAATCCAGATGAAAAATATAATGCCCATTCCTCCAAAACAAAATAATTGTCAGAAGGTTAACTGTCTCTTAACAGAGAAAAAGTAAAAAGTGAAATCCCACGGGAGAAGAATACATACAGCGTAAAGCAGAGGATAAGGATAAAATAGCCATCCAAATTGCCTCAAGTCAACAGGCAACACAAAATCACCAGTGCAAAGCTAGAGAGAGCTCGTTAAGAATAGCAACATTTTTAAGGCGAGAATATACCCATTATTAAATGATAATCAGCGTAAAATTACTCCGAACGCATGTGACCAAAGGAAAAGATTCAACCCGTAATACATAACCACGGCAGAATTTCATTGCACTTCGATACGTCTGTTATAAATTCGTGTGTTTGTGTTTGCAAGGTCATTAGCACCCACTCAGGTTTGTAAGTACATTCTGTAGTTTTCTGTGTAATCAGACCCTGGTGCAGTCAAGTAAAGATAACGGAGGCTGTAAGGATGGGGTAGGACTATTCTCGGAAATAATTATTTGACGTTTTGGAGGCATACGTGCGTACTGGTTCGGTTGAGGAGACACGCCAACAACCGGCCAGCGCTGTAAATTAGGTTCTGTATGATTTATCGTATCAATGCGTCAGATTGCGGTGAACGTATTTAAAAATTATGAAAAATTTACTATGTGTGTAGAGCCTAGATTATGAAATAATTATTTTCACACCCTTCAGCAATTAGTATTTTGCACGCAACTCCGCAATTCTGTTTGGTATTGAGACAGCANTGTAAGGATGGGGTAGGACTATTCTCGGAAATAATTATTTGACGTTTTGGAGGCATACGTGCGTACTGGTTCGGTAGAGGAAACACGCCGACAACCGGCCAGCGTTGTAAATTAGGTTCTGTATGATTTATCGTATCAATGCGTCAGATTGCGGTGAACGTATTTAAAAATAAAAATTTTTATGTGTGTAGAGCCTAGATTATGGAATAATTATTTTCACACCCTTCAGCAATTAGTATTTTGCACGCAACTCCGCAATTCTGTTTGGTATTGAGACAGCANAATAATTATTTTCACACCCTTCAGCAATTAGTATTTTGCACGCAACTCCGCAATTCTGTTTGGTATTGAGACAGCAAGAGAGACATTTTGGTTTGTAGTTTGTGAATATATTCAAACTTCATAGCCAATGCACTTCAGGGCGTAATTCTGGTTGCAAATGGATGTCAAATAAATAAAATAAGAATTCTGGCCTCTGGGATGTAAAATTCCTTTGCTTCGATATTTAGTTAAGAATTTTCTTGTAATTTTCAGTTCGTTATAAGTATGTCAACTATAGCAGTGAGTAGTTATGAATAGAGAATTGTCACACAGGGGCGGGGGGCATGAGACGAGACGACGAGCTGCGGACATCTTGGATGACGTCATTTATTCTCACTTTTCCTGGTATGGCGGCCATTTTGGCAGCCAGTAAAGGTAAATACGGCCAAATTTGCCACACAATTTCCCAAATTTCCCTCAAAAAATATGTCTTGCGCAATCCAGCTGACATTTTTCAAGTTTGTACAATGTCGATGAATACTGCTGGAAATTGTGCAATGTCAGCCGGGATGTGCAATGAGGTGCGCGAGGCTCTGGAAAAGGTCTCGGCCCCGATTGGCTACGCGAGGCTCTGGAAAAGGTCTCGACCCCGATTGGCTACGCGAGGCTCTGGAAAAGGTCTCGACCCCGATTGGCTACGCGAGGCTCTCGAAAGTGTCTCATCACTGATTGACTACACGAGGCTCTCGAAAGAGTCTCGTCACTGATTGGTTACACGAGGCTCTCGAAAAGGTCTCAGACTGACTTGGAATGCAAGGCTCTCATTGCGTACATATAAGCATAGTTAGATATCATTTCTTAACAGTTCAAAATGCTTTCACCCGATTCATAACATAGACATCACCTCCTGGGTCATTTATGCCCTATGCATTCTTATAAGCATAGTTGGCAAAATATTCTGAACCATTTTAGATACAGATGCCAAATTCGTAACATAGACTTCGCAGCGACAACGAAAATGATCGCAGGGTCATTTATGACCTATGATTACCTTTAAGCATAGTTGGCCAACATTTCGGAACCGTTTCAGATACAGTCGCAAAATTCATAACATAGACATCACCTCTGGCAAGTAAAATGATCACAGGGTCATTATCCCATATGAGTACTTATAAGCATAGTTGGCTATAATTTCCGAATCGTATAAGATATATGTACCAAATTCATAATTTATGCATCACCCCCATCAATGAAAATGATCACAGGATCATTCATGCCCTATACATACTTATAGGCATAACTGGCCGTAATTTCCTGTCCGTTTAAGATCCATTTATCAAATTCGTAACATAGTCATCACCTCCGACAAGTAAAATGATCGCAGGGTCATTTATACCCTATGCGAAATTATAAGCATAGTTGACAATAATTTCCCAACCATTAAAGATGCAATATCCATATTCGTACAATATTCATCACCTCCGTCAACGAAACAGATTGCAGGGTCTTATGTGCCCTATGTGTACTTATAAGTATAGTTGGCTGCAATTTCCGATCCGTGTAAAGTACAGTCACCAAATTCGTAAAATATACATCTCCTCCGACAAGAATAATGATCGAATGGTCATTTATGCCCTAAGAAAACTTATAAGCATAATAGAAAGTAATTTGTGAACCATTAAGATACATGCACCAAATTCGTAACATAGCCTTCTTCACCCATCAACAAAAATGACTGCAGGGTCATTTATGCCATAAAAGCTATACCTCGAGGTAGCCAATAGTACCATACCCTTACTATGCCAGAGCTTACACAGCAGATGTTTAATAACAAGAACATGATGACTACCTGTGATCCACGCCACGGCCGTTGCCTTACAGTTGCTACAGTCTTCCATGGTCACATGTTCATGAAGGAGGTAGATAAGCAGATGCTGAAAATCTAGAACAAGAGCAGCAACTTCTTCGTTGAGTGAATCCCGAACAACGTGAAGACTGCAGTTTAAGATACAGTCATCAAATTCGTAACATATGCATCTCCTCCATCAACTTATAAGCATAGTTGGCTGTAAGTTCCGAACCTCAGGTGTGTAGGGTCTGAAATAACACACACATCAGCATGCGCGCACTCATAAATACTCAACACCCCCTTCACCTTTGTCGCATGATAGTGCAAGTGTCTACCAACTCGATCACCCTTAGCGACAGCTAGACTCCCTTAACCGACCAATAACATTCAGACTGGATAAATAAATGTGAAAATGTATACATTAATAAACATAAGCGTGGATTACTTACAACAAACTGTATAATATATATACAAATGTGATACATGCACGATGCGAATAGTCGTGGTAACTGTAAAATACATATATGATCATCATCAGCCCTACACAAGAGTCGGCAGCTCGAGTCATACTTAACATGGGCAACCCTTAACAACGAGCAATACAATGAAAAAAAATCAAGTAATATATAATTTTAATGTTAACAAGCCATGCATAGACAAGGGTTACATTCAAACACGCATGTCTTAATATAAATAAATACTGACAGCCTGATGCGAGGGTAGGTGAAATCATGTGTAAAAGATATGCAACTGTCCTGTGTGTTAAAAAAAAATCACACGAGCAATGAGTGCGGTATGCTATGTAAGGCAAAAAATTACAATCGTGAAGTGTGTGGAAACAATTAGAGGTCAAAATTTTTACGTGCTGTTGAAAAGAGACACAATAAATAATATATAATTAAAAATAGTTATAGGTACCTACCAACCAGCACAATCGCATATTACACGAGCGACAGACGTCATACGATATGTTATACGATGCCAGACAAGACCAGGCCCTACCGACCTGTACAACAGAATAGCAAACTACTTCCTTACCAACCGACTGAAACGAAACCACCAAATTCAAAGTACAGACAACACTGGAGCAGCAGATCGCGTCCGACCCAACCGATGTTGTGTGATCAACTAACCTCGTTGGAGAACATGTAAGAGAGCCCAAGGGATCAACCAGGCACTGGCAGCGCGAGCACCGGACACAGGTCTCGCCATGACAATGCGAGGGAAACATATCATTAGCCGAGAGAGCAGGTTACATTGTAGGAGACAGGTCACCCACTCATGCACATCCCTTTAGAAAGGAAGGGTGCATCTCTTTAGCCGAGAGAGAGTCGCGCTAGACTCCAGAGTGGCAGACCAGCCGAGTTACACATACATTTCTCTTTACGAGCGGAATTCAGTTATACAGTAGAAACTAATAATTTATCTAATTTTAAATACTATATTTATATATGTGAATACTTATTAGAATATATATCATTTATATATTACCAGAACCATAAGCACATGCGAAACATCATGCAGTTTTAAACATTAGCCGAACAAGAGAGAGAGAGAAAGAGAGAGAGAGAGAGACGACACTGCTATGCACTGAGAAAAACAGATTTAAAAAAATTGTTATTATTATTATTATAAAGTTATTCGCATTTACTAATAAATACATATGTGTGAGCATCGTACCCTGTATGTAATGTTAGGCGATTAAATTCCCAGTGTAATGAGTGGGAACGATAAGATCTATACTACTATACACTAATCCATACTGATATAAAAAATAAATGAGAAGATAAATAGTTATAAGCACTTACCAACCTGCGCAATTACATATTACACACAAGCATCCAGTGCTGTACACTTATGTGTTAAACGATGCTATACAATACCAGACCGCCCTGGTCAGTACAACATAATAGCAAACGACTTCCTTACGAACCGACTGTAACGAAACCATCACATTCTGTGTACAACCTACACACATCACTAGCAGTGGAACACAACCGACTCGACCGATGTGTGCGATCACCCAGCAATGTGGTGATCTGTAAGGTAGCTTCACGAGGTCGACCCACACTCATAGAAGGGAAAATCCATGACAATAGCCGAGAGAGAGAGAGAGAGAGAGAGAGAGAGAGAGAGAGACATGTCAGGCTTTAGTGTAGTAGATTAGCCAGATCACACACATGTACTTTCCCTTTACGAGAAGAATTATCTTATACAGTACAATGTATCAATTTATCACGTTTTAAATAAAATATATATGCATATATATTTTACATGTACTTATTTGATTTATATCGTCTACATTACTACAACTGTATTCAGATACGATACAACACCCATTTAGACTATTAGTCATGCTAGAGAGACGGTACAGCTACACGCTCAGACATTCAGATTTTCAAAAGAATTATTGCAAAAGCAAATAATAATATGCAATTCCCAACAAATGTTTATTGCCTGAGCATCGTTTACAGTACGTCACGTTGGGCGAAGACATTTCAGTTTTAAAGTGCAAGAAAAATAAGGTCAACATGGCTATACACGGATGCAAACTGATATAAAATGAAAAGGAAAATAGTTATAAGCGCTTCCCAAGCATCACAATCACATATTACACATACATGCCCGCCCCATTTAAGAGAGTAATTAAGTTATACAGTACAAGGTAACAATTTATTTCGTTTGAATACATCAAACTGTAAATATTAACATGATTATTTAAAATATTGTTTCGAATAAACCTGTATCGGTAGAAGATATAGCTTATGTTCGTCTTAATAAAAATAATAAAAATGTAAAGAAAATCGTTATAAGCACTTATCAACCATCACAAGGTAGTGCTATCATTACAGAAACCCCAAATCTCAGGAGCTGGGGTAAGAAACTTTCAGGAGCGAGCAGCAGCAGCATAAGAAAAACAAGGCACCTCCATCACTGAAAGATGAAAGAGTGTAAAGAATTTTAGAGGTCGAATTGACAACTTGTCAGGCTGGACTGCGATGGAGCTTATATGGTAACATATTTCAGTTCAGCAACTACGCTGACACTTGTACCACCCAGCCAGCAGTCATCTACTGAGTCAACACGTGACGATAAATGCAAATTTGCATTTAGTGCGAACAGTATAAAAGAAAGTATCATGTAAAAACAGACATTATTTCGTTAGTGAGCGTGGCAGTGGAAAGCAGACAGTTAGACTACATACATCTTCTATGACCGTGTACCCTGCTCCAATATGAAGACACAATCAATGGTTGAAGACAAACCATCTGTAACACCATCAGTATCGACAACAGCAATGGGCCCTGAAGAGTAGCTGCTAGCAATACGAAATCAGTGTAACTTTTGTGGGTACTTTTAAGACAAGTCGTAATGCGCGCCGACATGAAAGTTACCATTGCATATTCAGCCCAGCATACAAGACGTTCCACTGTGAGTACTGCGATGATGTGTTTACTGACAGTGATGCTCTGTGTAAACATAACAAGAACTGCAAAGGCAAAATGTTTGTCGTTCATCGGGAAGCAGGTGCTGGTATCGTGGCAAGACATTCAGTAATCGCACCAATACCAAATGTCATGAAGATATAACTGTTAATTCGCCATCGACTACAAGACCTACCAATGCGTTAACTGCTGTGCAGTATATGTGAATAAGAGTGGCTTGAATGCTCACAGCAGGAATTTTTCTGCAAAAACACTTACCATAAATGCCTCGCTCGAATGAAGAATATGTTGAGCATGTATGAAATATTATTATCAGTATGTATTCTTAATGTGTTAAGTCTATAGATAAAGGTAAAATGTGTTTAAATTATATATGCGTTATTCACTTTTCTTAACGTACGCTAATATTCTGTTCACCTTCATGCACTCCCACTTTACGAGAGGAATTCAATTATACAAGACAAGGTAAAAAAACAATATTCCCTTCAAAAAGCAAGTTTCGATCTCAACAAATACTGATTGCTGTGTGCAGGAGGGAGAGCTTTTCATATTGTAATATATATTTTTAAAGCTATCACATCTTCGAAAATACGATTTGCATTTTTCATGTGATAAGATAATACGCTTAATATTTTGCAGACAACCAGTCTCGTTACGACGTGCATTGCAACTTTTAGAAAATGTCTTCCTGTAGTAGCGACACCAATAACTTTCTCGAATATTCTCCATCGACGAAGAAGAAGTACACGTTGTCCACAGCCGATGTTCAATCTTCGAAGTCTGAATAGCAACGGTGTCGACCAGCCTACACCAAAGCCTTTATATATATATATTGCCAGTTTAACTATACTTTGAGATTCATGTCTATCGACCGATACTAAATGCCATGCATCATTCACTTGCATCCTACCAGACATTTATAAACACGCATAGCAACATATACATTTCTTAGTCGATAGGAATTTAAAAAAAACATTTTTTCTCTATTTATTCATATTTCTAACCAAATCATATACATACATAATATGTCATTCAATAAACCCTTTAGCTCTGAGTTAATCTATAATCGAATTTATCTTTTCGCTGACAGAAAGATATCCACTTCTCTGCAAAGGAACCAGCACCCGTAGTCTATCAACCAAGTCATTGGGATCTTCAGAAAACAAGTAGCTAGACTTCACGGCACTCATGGAGGAAGGTTCGCGATACATGTCTGCATCTATGTTCTTCTGTGATGAGTAGGTTGTTAGATACCTCTGGGCCAGAGTACNGGTTCGCGATACATGTCTGCATCTATGTTCTTCTGTGATGAGTAGGTTGTTAGATACCTCTGGGCCAGAGTACTACGTTCGAATCTGTGTTTATTCTGTCCCAACTTCAAGTAGCCGTTACCTTCAGCAATGTGTTAATGCTTTTGCTTTGCAGATGCAGACACTTCATCATCATCATCAGNTTCAAGTAGCCGTTACCTTCAGCAATGTGTTAATGCTTTTGCTTTGCAGATGCAGACACTTCATCATCATCATCAGTAGAATATGTATATTTCACATCATCACCAGCGGACTTGGTGGTCACACTTTCGTTCTCGTTGTCCTAGATAACGTCATCCAATTTCAAGGTGATGTTTGCTTGCTGACATGGTTCCTGCTATTGTGAGTGAGTCAAATGGATTTTCACAGTGTGTTCCCATGATTGTTTTATATACATAATATAGGTTTTTCCCCTTCGTCCCTACCATAGATATCGTCCGAANCAGTGTGTTCCCATGATTGTTTTATATACATAATATAGGTTTTTCCCCTTCGTCCCTACCATAGATATCGTCCGAAATAATGGTCAAAGGTCAATGTCAAGGTCGTAAGACATCATGCTTCCTGCTATTGCAAGTGGGGACAAATGAGTTTTCTCAGTGTGTTCACATTTTTTTTCTTCATCCTTTCTAATAGCGCCAGGGTATGCTCTCGCACTTGTTGATCTCCTCCTGACGATCAGGTTCTATGTAAGCAAGTTTCACAAGCTGAAGAAAGTTACGTTTTGTTGTCTTTGGCAACTGTATAATAAACGGTTCGGAAATTACAGCCAACTAGGCTTATAATTTCGTATAGGGCATAAATGACCAAGCGATAATTTTCCTTGTCGGAGGCGATGACGACATTACGAATTTAGTGAGTGTATCTTAAATAGATCGGAAAATTACGGACAACTAGACTTATAAGTCCACATAGGGCATACATGACACTGCGATCATTTTCCTTGTTGTAGGCGATGCCTATGGTACGAATTTGGTGACTGTATCCTAAACGGTTCGGAAATTATAGTCATATATGCTTATAAGTTCGCAAAGTGCATAAATAACCCTGCGATCATTTTCATTGTCAGAGATGATGTCTATGTTATGAATATGGTGGCTATATTTTAAACGGTTCGGAAATTATAGCTAACTATGCTTATAAGTACGCAATGAGAGCATCGTGTAGCTAATTCGACCCTTTCGAGAGCCTCGCGTAGCCAATCGCGGCCGAGACCCTTTCGCGAGCCTCGTGTACCTGATTGCACATTCCGGCTGACATTGCTCAACTTTCAGCCGGATCCATCCTCATTGTGCAAACTTGAAAAATGTCATCCGGATTGTACAAGACATATTTTTTTGAGGCAAATTCAGGAAATATTCTGGCAAATTTGGCCGTATTTACCTTTACTGGCGTCCAAAATGGCCACCATAGGAGGGAAAATTGTAAAAAAGGGGTCAATGACATCATACAAGATGGCCGCTGTTCGTCCTCTCGTCCTACGTCCCACGCCCCTGCGTTACAATTCTCTATTTCTTACTACTTCAGCGACTGTGCTATCTGGGGGAACTTGCTCAAAGTTTTTGGAAAAAAAGGAGATAGAATAAAGTGTACATGGCGAGCAATGAAACTTTTATATTATAGATGGTAATATTTTTTCCAGACCTAATATTTATTGTAGAGTACTTTGCAAAAACATAAATATACATTAATGTCTTGCAATATATTTAAAACCCCAGTCGTATCGAGTAACGTGGCTTTCAATGTATTGGTAGTATTCCACATTCAAGCATACATGCACTGTCGTATTAGTAAAGTCATAATTTCTTTCTCGTACTACTGTGATGTGTTAATATTATTACCCTATAATATGTGCAATTAATATGATATAAGATCATTGGCTATGAAGTATGAAGATATTCACAAACTACATTCAAAAATGGTATCTCTTGTGGTCTCAAAATCAAACAGAATTGCTTGAAATGTTAATACATTTTGCCAAATTTAATTTTAAAAATATCTGAGCTACCCCCGTATGGCTATTTCCGTAATTAAAATATGCATTGCGAAGCGATTAATTGTCACTTTACTAACCAGTAATTATGTGTATTACCCTGGTCAGGCATATGTTAGCATGCCACTAGTATTTCTAAAGTTGTGAAATTATTATCGAAATACCTCTACATTTCACGTAAATATGATATGCAATCGTTAAGAAAACGGTTCTAAAAATGTCATGTGTTGGAATTACATGTCAAATAAACCACACAAAATCTATATGAATTTGCATTAATGCATCTGTATTGAAATTAACTTAAAATTATCTGAAGTAGCAAGATTTCCTGGTCAGTACCGTTTGTTGTTGGTGCTTCTTTTCGTGTTTTTTACATCAAACTTCGTCCAACTAGAACCACATAAACAGCAGATGACTATATAAAAGCAGCCAATCACGAACGAAATGGTCACTGCATGATTGTCAAATTTATTTTAACCAGGACCTAGCTAACCTGCGTTTTCTTTACCGGGAAATGTCTTCTGAGGAACAGTACGAGACTAACCAATGGATGAAACTTGTATTTAAATTTATTATATTGTCAGATAACTAATTCTTTAAAAAGATAGTATAAAACAGGCCCTTAACTTGACTAGCAAAAATGTTAAATATTTAAGTTGTGCCTAGATTGGTGTGGGGTAGAATTAAAATTTTTTTTTTTTTCCAAAATTTTAATGCGCCAA
>NQII01005564.1:85363-152118 GCA_002778355.1 Clitarchus hookeri
AAAAATCACTGGAGCAAACACGTGCTTACAAAGCTTATACTTGCTGTGCAGTAACCATCGTTGTGTCGCAATAATAAACGGCTGTTTCTTCACTAAAGTCGCGTACATCACATGGCTTACTAAGGTTAAACCCTTTCTTACATAAATGTGAGCTTTAGGACGCTTATGCATTTCTTCTGATCAAACTGTGATATAACCACGCCATATCAAGTGCGGATAGTATTATTTCCTTTTGTAAATACATGGTTTGTTGTAAAGCTAACCGCACGCTGTAATTTTTTTCCAGTTAACTTCCTTAAAGTGTAAAGTTAAAAAAAAAAATCGTAGTATAAAAAATTTACCACATATTATGATTTTGTGTACCGTTACTATAAACATTTGGGAATATCACAACGCATTTGAAATCTTCCTCAACGAATGTCGGAAAGCTAGCATGAATGTGTTACGTGGAAAATTATTTCACCATTGGCGTTTTCTCAATACGCGTATTATTTTATATGGTAAACTTGCAAATCATTTATTATGGCGTGAACTGAAACGCCACGTGTGTGTACGAATACGTGGTTTCTGACTGTTTCGTGGCGATTCATGGGCCATTATCGAGAGCACGCCCTGCAAGGCGAAAATCAGATTGCCTCATCTTTAATCCACGGGTGGAACACGAAAGAAAGGCTGGAAAAGAGCGAGCCGGGAGTTGAGGGCGAAGGAAGGGAGAGAGAGAGAGAGAGTGCACAAAGACGGAAACTCCCCGTGTGGAAGAGCAGTGACCATGGGTCGGACGTGGAAGGAATGCGACGCGCGGAGAGAAATGGAACGGCGACTGATGCCTAGGGAACGAGTACGGAGACGAACAATCACAGGTGGTACGCGTGACTGCACCGTTGCCATTGGCAACGAGCTGCTATACGATCCGAGCTGGGGGTCGACAACCAGGCAGCACACGGAGTATCACTTAACACATAAAATACCATTAATACACTCACAAAATGCAGAAAATTAATTCAATCCGTTCTTTTTCCAAACATAGGAAAAAGGTCTTCAATTATTTTGTAGTTGGTACGCAGTTAACTAAGGGCTAGTGAAAGCAACCTCTGAAATAATATATCTGGTTTATAACGTAGAGGGAAAATGGAGTAGGGTGTGCAAGCGACATGGGCGAAACAAAGGGAAAAAAGGGGGGGGGGATATTGGGACATTTACTCTCCTGCTCTTAAATGAAAAAAATATATTTAAAAAAAAATTGTACAAACTTACAATTTTTTTTATATAAGAAATGTGTGATCCCCTTGAACATGAAGTATGTTTATAAAATTTTATGGTTCCGTACCTGTATATCTGCCCATTGATCGTAAATGATTTTCTGAACTAAACATAAGTAAACTGACATCTTAAATTTTTTCACATATGAGAAATTTGCAATTCCCCNGGATATTGGGACATTTACTCTCCTGCTCTTAAATGAAAAAAATATATTAAAAAAAAAATTGTACAAACTTACAATTTTTTTTATATAAGAAATGTGTGATCCCCTTGAACATGAAGTATGTTTATAAAATTTTATGGTTCCGTACCTGTATATCTGCCCATTGATCATAAATGATTTTCTGAACTAAACATAAGTAAACTGACATCTTAAATTTTTTCACATATGAGAAATTTGCAATTCCCCTTGAACACAAAGGAAGTTTGGAGCATTTTGTAGTTTCGTCTCTGTTTATTAACCCATTGGTTGTAAATTATTTTTTGAACTAATAATTTTTATTATTATAGATTCCATATTTTATTCAAAAATATAAATTTAAATTCCCCCCCTTTTCTCCTTCTAAATAAATTTCTGACTACGCCCCTGGCATGTTTGAGGTTAGAACTCTGTTGGTGCAAATGCTAATAAATGTTCATAAATTTCTTCTATCCTAATTTTAATGTCACTAGATTATATTCAAGTTTGTCAAATTATTGCAGTGATGTAAACGGGAGGGCCTATTGAAACAAACGCGTTAATTACAGTTGACTGAAAGTTGCACTGACTCACCCATCTGTATTTTATGCATTATATCAAACACGTTGACTGGCATGTTCCCAGTAAGTTTGGCAGCAATGTAGGAAAACTGATTTCACATCTTAAGAGGGAGAGTTGGACGCCAACGTCGATTTATAAATTTGTTGTGCAAATACTTGTGTTTGAGATTAGTTTTTGAATATGTGACTTTGTTAGGGCACAGAACATCATTAAATTATATTTTAAACATTATTATTGTTTGAAGTCTTTTAATATCGCTTATGTAGTCAAGAAGTTAATAATGAATTTATCATTTATTCAACACTGTAAACTAATAAACTTTCTCCACACATATTACAGTTAATCAATCATCTATGTTGTATAATATGTATGTCTTCTCGAAACAGATATTTAAATAATGTATGCAAAATGCATTTCATGGCTAAAAAAAAAAACTAGTAACACAACAATAATTTATATATATCCCTTTCAACATCATTATAAAAGTGCGGTGTTTTAATGTGTAATTATCAAATTTATTTAAATGATTTTATACTTATTTTAAGTCCAATAAGAGAAACAATTGCCACTTTTGAAATATATTAACGTCCCGAAAAATTTCGCAGTTTAGTTTGATTGCCGCACTAATAAAGTATTGGAACCTATGACAATGTTAATTTTGCAAATGGTGGAAGGGTACAAATGAGCAGAAAATTAGATCCTAAGCAGTGCTTTCAAAAGCTCCCAGTTAGCCTCGAACAAACAATAAATAATTCTTGAGGTTAAATATAGAAATTATTCGGAAATTTACCATACCAGGGTATACGCTTAGTGAGAAAGCAGGAATGGTTATGTTTCCCTCTATACATTCATTTTAGGGTTCCTACATTTGCTCAGGAAACAGTCAAATGCGTAGGGAAGTTCCTAATTTGTTATAGTAGCGACACTAAACATTCCTATGTCTGCAGCTTGATGTGTGTTATTACTGACATACTGTGTATAGGTTAGAAACTTCCATTACAGTATAGGAAGTTTACCAGAAATTTTTTTACAATGTAAATACAGATGGAATTAACCCCCAAACGACAGATGAAAATCTGTTAGTTGGAGGATTTACTACTTATCATACGTTACCGCTAGTAATATGTAAACATTGGTTTATACAGGTCGTATAAAGTCTGGCAATGTCATACTGCCCTAAAATTTTTTTAAGACAGCTATTTAAAAAGAAACAAGCATTATATGTTGAAAAAGTATAAATGCCGGGAGTTCACACTATATTTTCCAAGTTAGCTTCAAGTGTGGTTAAATTCAGCCTTAAGTGTAGCAAAATTGAAAGGAAACGAAATTACTCGTTCACATATACAGGAAGGAGATATTTTCAGCGGTACTTTCCAAAAGAAAGAAATATAAGATTCGGTTTATGGAAATACACACCCGAACTATAAATTAAGGATGTTCTGAGATTTTACATTTTTAAGTGTTCAAAATTCTAATCGCAAGTGGGAATTGGACCAGTATTATGCATATACTGTCCGAAGCTTGTCGCTCACTTGTGTACCGGACAGAGGCTGGCAGCTAAACGCTGATTCAGTCTAAGTGTCGTTATAACTTGTATCAGATTTATAAATACCGCTGAACAACGTTTTTCAAGGTCCGAAAATATTAGCACTCATTCGCGACGCACAAAAGAAATGTATGATTTCTAAGAACGCAAGATAATAAAAGATGTTTTTAAAAGTTTCCAATGATGGTTTAAGCTATTTGCTACAACGAGGAAATTTAATCATGTACTACTTTTTAATTAAAAAGACGATTATTTAACTTTTGAAGAGGAAACATTCTTGTCACCCCTGGCTTGGAAACCTTTACTTCGGCTAATGTTTTATTCAGCCTTTTTTAAGGCTTCGGAACGCGTTACCGATCCCGGCGTACAATAATTTATTAGTCCTTTGTTTCTCTCCCGCCACGCCAAGAAAGCTTCATTATGTAAATTCAATACTGCGGCTTTTCATATTCCGTAATGGGTTCATATTTAAGAAGCCTTTTCAAAGTCGAACAGGCCTATCTCTTTCACAAAAGTAGCATCGCTTGAAAGAGGAGACTCGGATGAGACACATCAAAGTCTGCACAGACACATATTTAGATTTGAAACACTGTATATAATTTCACAAAAAGTTCGTATTTTCATTAATAAATAATTATAAATTTATTTATCGTCACTCTATATATTATTAATATATTTAATTAATAGAAATATGTTTGTTTTTTATTATTAAAGCATTTATTATAAATAAATTTGCTAATAATAGTTGGTGTACTTAGACATTATTAATGTATTTACATATAATTGGAGGGTTTATTATTTGTATATTTATTTATTATTAACTTATCAAACTAATTTTGTGCTTTTGGATATTACTAATCTATTTTTTATTTAACGTTTTATATATTATTAACGTGTAAATTTTCTTATTAATCTGATATGAATATAATATTGTATTTATTTATTTTTAATAAATTGTTTTTTTATAGAAATTGACAGTAAACGCAATCAAGTATTGAAATAGGGGAAAAAATAAAGATAATTGCTTGTACCGTATGTACCTACATGGAAAAATGTACAGAAACCATTAGTTAGCACAATGGTTGGTCACTAACTTCTCACCAACCAGGTCACCTAGCCTCCAGCTATCTAGTGCATTCATGATTACTTGCCACTTTACCGAAGCCCTGCTCAAGTTGTATTTCAAGGCTATTTCTCCTCCGCCTCATGCAAATAAAGTTTAACTAAGTATAGGAAATTACTTACCGCATTTGTGCGCACATAGCTTAATAATATTTTTCATAAGAACTATTTCTTTATAGTTAAATACCAACACACCTGTATTCTTGCTGTTTTAACTATGTAAATTAAATTGAAATTTTTTATTTATATATAAATACAATAAAAGGTCAATTTAACCAAATATTATACTTTTATATTAACGGATGCATAGGAAGTTTGTGTTGCATGGAATATTTAGGAAACAAGTCATACATGGGGTCATTTTTCGAAGGTTTGATTTAAAAAGTATGAATTTACCGCTAGTGGGCTATACAGTGCAGGCAAGCGTACATGTAATGAAACATACCAATTGGCCAAATAAGTTATTGTACATTAAGTAACGACGTAAATGTTAATTCACGTTTGATTTAAAGAAAAAACACAGGAAAAAATTTAACAAAAACCACATACTGAATGTTTGATATCGAAGTGTTTACGATAAATTACGGTTGTATTTATACGACTGTCAAGCAATACCTTCTTTACTCTGGTTCTTTTCTCTACACATTAACGCTATCCTATTAAACCCAAAAGTCAAATGTTTCACTTAGTCCCACTGTTTGGCAAAAACTGTACATCACGCGATCATTTTCTATTGTTTTGGGTATTTGTAGAAATATATATTCAATGACTTTTTTATGTTAGTAAATTAGGCAATTAATAACACATTTGAAGCAAGGAATATTAGTTACGCCTTTATATATATCCACTTTTAAAATATAAAAAAATGCCTAACATTTAAACGACTTCCAAATATGGAGTACAAATCAGAAGGTGTTGATACATAAGTTTAAAACGTAATACACTCCTTCGGAATTTTAGAAGTTGGTATCTTGGAAAATAATTATACTCACGGAACTCCATTTGAATCTGGGTATACACTTTTAGGGAATCCATAAAACTAGCAACCATTGTATCCAGCCATTTTTAAATAAGATCAAGCCATATTCAACAATGTGCTACCAAATAAAAATTTAGCAGCTAATTGACCGAGACCCCAAACAAGACAATAACGACCTATTTAACCTATTTAACTTGAACCTTGGAAGAATACGATATAATAAGTGGTTATGTACGATAAATTAAAATTTCAGGCCAATTAAACTTTTTGGGAAATTGCGTTTCCTTTGGAATTTAGCGAGAAAATATAAAAACACACGTAAATTAAAGTTTTCTTTTAACGATATAGTTGGTGTACGGAAAAAAAATATATTTTATATAATGAGAGGAAATGAGATTGGTATAGCATAAGAACTTATAACATACGGGATCACTTTCTATTGCTTTTAGCTTCGGGNATGAGAGGAAATGAGATTGGTATAGCATAAGAACTTATAACATACGGGATCACTTTCTATTGCTTTTAGCTTCGGGCGTCATGAAAAATAAATACCAAGATTAGAAGACGCGTTACTCGCAGCTTTAACTTGGTAACATTCGTGCTTGCAACAGTTAATTTACTGGCTCTATTTACACCTACACATTATAACATCGAAAGTTTNACTTGGTAACATTCGTGCTTGCAACAGTTAATTTACTGGCTCTATTTACACCTACACATTATAACATCGAAAGTTTTTACACTGGAGAGCCAAAAAAACTGGTATAGGCGTGCGTATGCAAATAACAGAGGTATGGAACCAATCAGAGTANCCAAAAAAACTGGTATAGGCGTGCGTATGCAAATAACAGAGGTATGGAACCAATCAGAGTAACGCGATGCGATCGTCAGCGCCTATATAAGACAACAAGCGTCTGTAAAAGTTGCTAGATCGGTACCTGCTGCTACAATGGCAGGTTATCAAGATTTAAGTGAGTTTGAACGTGGTGTTATAGTCGGCACACGAGATATGGAACATAGTATCTCAAAATTAGCGGTAAAATTCGGATTATCGCTTATGACCATTTCACGAGTGTACCGTGAATATCGGGAATCCGGTAAAACATCAAATCCTCGACTTCGCTGTGGCNTTGGCGCAGATTTCAATGCCTCCTGCATACCTTCAGACATTAGTCGAGTCCAACGGGACAAACGACGACTGACGAGAATCATTAAACGTGACAGACGTGCAACCCTTTTTCNAAATTGGCGCAGATTTCAATGGTGGGGCATCAACAAGTGCCAGAATGTGAACTATTCAACGGACCATCATTGATATGGGCTTTCGGAGCCGAAGGCCCACTAGTGTACCGTTGTTGACTGCACGACACAAATCTTTACGCCTCGCCTGGGCCCGCCAACACCGCTATTGGTCTGTTGATGACTAAAAACACGTTGCCTGGTCTGACGAGTCTCGTTTCCAATTGTATCGGGTGGATGGACGTGTACGGGTATGGAGACATCCTCATGAATCCATGGATCCTACATGTCAACAGGAGACTGTTGAAGCTGGTGGAGGCTCTGTCATGGTATAGGGCGTGTGCAGTTGGCGTGAAATGGGACTGCTGATGCGTCTTGATACGACTCTGACAGGTGACAGATACGTAAGCATTCTGTCCGATCACCTGCACCCATTCATGTCCACTGTGCATTCCAACGGACGTGGACAATTCCAGCAGGACAATGCGATACCCCACAAGTCAAGAGTTGCTACCGAGTGTTTCCAGGAACACTCTTCTGACTTTATACACTTCCCTTGGCCACCTAAATCACCAGACATGAACATTATTGAGCATATCTGGGATGCCTTTCAACGTGCTGTTTAGAAGAGATCTCCACCACCTCGCTCTCCTATGGATTTGTGGATTGCCCTTCAGGATTCATGGTGTGAATTGCCTCCTGCTTTCCTTCAGACATTAGTCGAGTCCATGCCACGTCGTCTTCCGGCATTTCTGCGTGCTCGCGGGGGCCCTACACGATATTAGGCAGGTGTACCATTTTTTTTGGCTCTTTAGTATATATACCAAAAATATGTATCACAATAAACTCTTCACAAGGAGCTGAAAAAATGCAAGATTTCCTTAATTGTGAATATTATTCACTTACTGTGATATTGATGCAAGAACTGCAAGCGAATTTATCAAGCTTCTATATAGTCTAATTTTCGTTAATATCGAAATATAGAGTAAACATTTATTTTTGTACTGAGTAATTCTTAGACTACAAAACGCCCATTATTAAAAAAAAACTATTTTTCTTAATGCCACTCAATAAATTACACTTACCATTAAAGTTAGGTAGTTAGTAAATTTTTAAAATATCCGTAAATTTACATATATTTACGGAAAATTCCCGGATCAAACAGAATGTCCGTAGTATTAGAAAGGTGCGTAAATAAATGTTTGCAATAACAATAACGAAACTCCGCAGTTTTTTTTTTCCAAACCAGCACTGTGCTACAGGCCCGTATAAAGANTGTTTGCAATAACAATAACGAAACTCCGCAGTTTTTTTTTTCCAAACCAGCACTGTGCTACAGGCCCGTATAAAGACATAACGTTAACTTCAAACAGCGCCGCACATAGCGGTGTTTTCAAAAATTTCCTAAGCGGAAACCGTTTTCCGATAATCACGTGGGTCGAAATACGGTCTGCACGGGAAGTGTTGGCCTCGCGCGTGATGGTAATGCGGCAGGGGATAATACGAAACACGTTCAACTGCGGAGATGGCTAGGAAGAGAATGGTTACTCGCGGGCGGTGGGGTGGGGGGAAGAGCCAGAATTGAAGTCACTACCGAGGGAACCCGCGATCAAAGGACATTTTCATTTCAGTCGGCGTCTGATCAGCGAGTTGCGGCATTAAACGATTCCCCTGCGCCGTAACATCAAAGAACCGACCCCGCCTGCCTTCGATGCGGATCACTACCGCGTGGAAACTCTTTCGCGAAAACGTCTTAACGGCTCTCGTAATTTCCTGCTACAACCCACCCCCTCCCCCTCCCTCCTACCCCAATAGCCCGTTTGTGTCGCCCAGAGTGACAGCCAGTTGCTGCTTGGTTGGCCTCCACCGGATGTCAGTCTCAAAGGCCCGTAGGATTAATACCAAGTTACATGGAAATCCGATTATCTTTTATGTAATCAAATTCATCCCACCCCCCTCCTTTTTGCCGTCTTTTATCAGCGTCGCAAGCTTTTGTCATTTCCATGCTGAAGGGAATCTCATTTCCTTCTGGAAGCCAAAGAAACCGTCATTGAGAAAATGGGGGTTTTGTGACGTTGCGTAACTGACTCGTTCGGTGAAAACCTGCTGTTGATGTGTTTCTAAAGAGACAGAAGGCCAATATTTTCTGCGGTAATTATAGCATAGTAATAATACGATTTTCAATGGCTAATTTAAAATGCCACTTATCGTAACAAGGTAGGTCTAACGATTGTATAGAAAATTAGAAATATATCTTAATATGCTTGTTAGAGCACCTCATATAACGGCTAAACGCCTACAAGAAATATGCTGAGTGATTGTTCATTGTACGGTTCACTGCTTGTTGTACTATGTCACGCATTATTAACAAAAGGAGAATAATAACACAGGAGCTACGTATAATATTACCACTTTAAGGGGAATTAAATAAAGAATAGTAGAAGATTGAATTTAAAATTAATTTAGAACGTAGGATAAGTATTATGCGAACATCTCGGTAAAGATATCCTAAATTTGAGAATGCTTTAGACAAATAGGAGATCTGAGGGAATGTAAACCTCCAGCATGTAAGAAATTAACATAAAATTAAATTTCTTCTCATGATAACTATTCTAACAACGTGTAAAAAAATCTACTGTAATGTTTAGTTAAAAAAAATTAAGTATGTAAATTAAAGCTAAATGTGAAACTAATTTTATTTGTGGTTTAATCATAGTAACATAANTTAAAAAAAATTAAGTATGTAAATTAAAGCTAAATGTGAAACTAATTTTATTTGTGGTTTAATCATAGTAACATAACGAGCAATATGGGTTCCAGCCCACTTTGTAGAACTGATTCACCCCGTCCCAGGACTGATCAGCTTAAACTATTTTTAAAAAAAGTTTAATAAAATCTGTAAGTTAGTTATTTCCCATAGCTGCTTGTATATTTAACACTCAATACTAACACAAATAATTAAAATAGCAGAAAGAAATTATTTGAGGCATACAATATTTTCGTACCGTGATTCTGAGTACTACTGAGGATTTTAATTAGCGATCAATATATTGGAATATTCAAGAATTAACATTTTTAGTCAGTTAATTACCATACTATGAATAGTATTATTAAGACCTACTAGTCACCAGTTAAAAATGGCACCAAGAAATCATTTTCACAAATAAAATTTAATATTTTGAACAGGTAATATTCGATAAATAATTGTTAATTCGTACAAGATGTGTATCAGTTTGGTCAACAAACTTAGAGTACAGATTAATCACGACAAANATAAATAATTGTTAATTCGTACAAGATGTGTATCAGTTTGGTCAACAAACTTAGAGTACAGATTAATCACGACAACAAAAGTTGAAAACATATATGCCACCTATAGTCTAAAGTGAAATCTATCGACGATACACATCTTTGAAGTTGGACATGTAGCACTAGCTTATTATAGATATTGAATAAAATATTTCTTATAGAACATTAAGTGTCTAGATAATGTGTAACTAAACCAAGATCCAACACTACTTCCCCTGCTGCTATCATAAGTTATTTCATGCTATTAATCACTATTACTTCCTTTATTTCGAACTAANATAGAACATTAAGTGTCTAGATAATGTGTAACTAAACCAAGATCCAACACTACTTCCCCTGCTGCTATCATAAGTTATTTCATGCTATTAATCACTATTANTGTGTAACTAAACCAAGATCCAACACTACTTCCCCTGCTGCTATCATAAGTTATTTCATGCTATTAATCACTATTGCTTCCTTTATTTCGAACTAATCTCCATGACGCGGTAGCGGATTTTGAAATAAAACCATCTATTATTAATTCACCTCTCGCAATTTAAGGGAAACTAGCCCCGAATCATTGTATTCTTGGTTTTTATAGCTTGTTAACGTTTCTAGAAAAGAAAATTCTGAAAGTACACTATACCCCACTAGTTATTGACCTTACACAGCAGTACAGACATAACGTTTTAACAATGGCATCTTACTTAAGTCGCAATATTGNCCACTAGTTATTGACCTTACACAGCAGTACAGACATAACGTTTTAACAATGGCATCTTACTTAAGTCGCAATATTGATGTTGCCATATTTTTGGAGAATTAATATTTTGACGTAATTATGAGATCGTAGTTCTCTTGTTAAGAATGTACAGCCGTGGGGTCAATAGCTAATTGGGTATAAAAATAATTTCAAAATTTTCTTTCTTAAAAATATGAACAAGCTAAAAAAGCGGGGGAGATCTCCCTTACAGGAAACGGTCGCATCACCGTTTTCGAGGATTTCGTGTTTTAATTTCAAATTAATATTTAGCAATGCCTGGCCTTGCAGGTGTGCGACAAGCCCAACACTATTATACACCTTTCCCTCGAATCTTACCCTTACTTTGATAGCCGCAGCTGTGTGTTTTTGGATGTTGTGCTGGTTTCCCANCCAACACTATTATACACCTTTCCCTCGAATCTTACCCTTACTTTGATAGCCGCAGCTGTGTGTTTTTGGATGTTGTGCTGGTTTCCCACCTTCCAGGTATTGGTAGGTATTATTTTGAAATTAACACACGAATTAATACAAAGCGGCGAAGTTTAGGGTATTCGCACCGGACGACCTTTTATGTTAATTGTGACGTATGGAATAATAATACTTCATATAAATTCCAAATACGTTCCCGACTAATGGAGATCAGTTCGAAATAAAGGTAGTAAACCTGCATATTTACATTACATAATTTAATGACAGTAACAGGTTAACTCATCTTTCTTTGGTACACTTTTGAAGACGTGGTGGCTTATATGGTCAGAGTTAATGTCCCCCAGGCACCGACTATAAAGTGCGTGGAGGTTGTGGGTATTGTAATNATGGTCAGAGTTAATGTCCCCCAGGCACCGACTATAAAGTGCGTGGAGGTTGTGGGTATTGTAATGAGGTAGGCTTTTACTGTTGTATTTTGAAGTACGAATATATTGTCTCGTATATATTCACAAATACACAACATCAACACTTGAGANATATATTTTCTCCAGTATTTGCGATAAATTGGTGTTTCAGGTACAACTTCAATGATATGCGCCGCCCTTAGAGCTCACTTTAGACCATAGGTGGTATATCTGCTTTCAACTTTATTTTTCATGATTAACCTGCAGCCGAAGTTTGTCGGTCGAATTTATTTACATTCTGTATAAATGAGAAAATATATAGCGGACATTACCTGTTCAAACTACTAAATTTGGTTAGTGAAAATGACTTGTTGCTGCTATTTTTTAGCCTACTTACCAAACGAAGGAAAGAAAGGGCTTATGAGATCACATTCCTGTTTTTGTGCTTATGTGTGAATGTGTGGGTATGTGTGTCTGTGCCTGTGTCTCTTCCACTTCAATATTTTAACCCTTCACCGAATTTCACCAAACTCGTTACAAATATAGTACTAAGTAATGATACCTGACTTTTATAGTTTTCTACCACGCCAGGCCCTTACTCTCAAAATGGCGACAATTAAAAAATTTAGAGCGATATGTTATATATATCTCGGAAACCATTCAACTTATTTTAACCAAATTTTGTAGCCTGACAGCGCAAGTTGTAAGCATTAAATTCAGAGGTGAATATTGTTGTTGGTACACCATTTTGGAAGATAACACCACATGACAAAATAAAGCTTTTATATTTTGTCTCGAAAACTACTCAACTATTCTTGCCAAATTCGGTGTGTAAGTAATACTGTTATTGGCTAGGTAAATGACAGTTATTGAACTCAATTAAAAACTTATTTTCAAAATGGCAGCCATAAAAATATTATAGGTTTTTTGTATTACTACCATACTGTTTGACCAATTTCCACCAAATGTTGTATTCTGACAGTATCTACTTCAAGTATTATATAAACCGAACAACAAGCACTTTTACACGCCATTTTGGAAGATAGGATCACATGAAAAAAGAAAGTTTGTCTGTTATATCTGGAAAATTACTCAACCAGATTTCTTCTAATTTGGTAAGTAAGTGATACTATTATAGGCCAAGTAAACATAAGTAAATAAACTTTATTAGATACTTATTTTCAAAATAGCGGCCATACAAGGGTTTTAGGTTGATGCTATCCCTCACCTGTGGAATATGGGAGGTTTATAGGGTCGTAGTTAATTCCTCCAGGCATAGACTATAAGGCGACTAGAAGGTTGAGGGGTTTTCAATAAGGAAGTCTTTTTCTGTTTCATTTTGAAGGACGAATCTATTATCTCGATTTTTAACAAAAAACAACATACAGCAACACTTCCGAGGTGTGGTACTCTATTCTGACTACTCGTATTAACTGTGTATGACTTCGTGGTGGAGAGGGGGCTTCTCTGGATGGCGACTGTATACTTAANAACAAAAAACAACATACAGCAACACTTCCGAGGTGTGGTACTCTATTCTGACTACTCGTATTAACTGTGTATGACTTCGTGGTGGAGAGGGGGCTTCTCTGGATGGCGACTGTATACTTAACTCTGCTGTGGGTGCTGGTAAGCTGTCATCTGGCGATGAGCTCCGGCGAAGTGGTAGGCCTTGGAAAAAGGCCCACATTTGGTGTCTCACTGGATGGCTGTTCGACTCGTGCTCACGTCTTCTCGCGATTCCTTGACGCAACTCTGCCCTCGGCGCGGTGATAATGAACTGTTCTGCTCTTCTTGCATAAATTCGCTTATATGCTCCCCAGTTTCCCTCCCTAATTCTCGGCATGTGTCGCCTTGTTGGGGGAGGGGGTGGTGGGACGAAAACAGAACAATGCCTTTCACAAAACGTGCCCTGNGGGAGGGGGTGGTGGGACGAAAACAGAACAATGCCTTTCACAAAACGTGCCCTGGTTCCTGAAGGTTGGGTGGCGCGGAGAGGGGAAGGTGGCACCTTGCCCCTAGCTTAGTCTGTCAGCTATTTCTCCGCGGTGCGTGTTTTCTGATTTCCGGCGAAATCCACATGATTATTTTGTGATATCTCGGCACTCACCTGATCTCACGGGCTTGCTAAAGGTGCTCTTGATTGGCTCTGCAATTTACGTATGTACGTAGCACTATTCGGGTGCTCCGGCGATATGCCAGCTCTTACTCGGCACAACCTTCACCCGTGTAACTGTGATCCGTTCTGGCTGTTCACCTGCCTCGTGACACGTGTCAACTGGCAGGCGCTCGCGAAGGGGGTCAACGAGGCTTCTACTCAAAAGGAGTTACACGACAAGGTTTATTTGGTATAACTACCTTACCATTTAACCAATTTCAACCAAATTTTGTTCACTAATAGTATCTATTACAAACATCAAATAAGACACAAACAAAACTTTCGTCCGCCATTTTATAAGATAGCACTACATGAATTAATAAGATTTTTGTGTAATTTCACGGGAAACAATTGACAATTTCCTCCCAAATTTGGCAATCAAGTAGTACTCCCGCAGTTGGTATGTAAAAATAGGTTTTAAGTATGTCAAATACTTATTTAAAAAATGGTGTCCATCTATATATGTAGCATAGTATGCTAAATCTTCGAAAACATCGAATTAATCCCAACTTCACTATGTATGCTGGGAGTATATATAAGAAACATTAAATGTGTTTATACGGAGCCTTTTTCCTCCATTTTGTAAGATAGTGCCACAATAATAAATAAAGTTTTTATGTCATATCTCGGGAAATAATTTTCTGATTCCTTCCAAATATGGCAAACAAGTTGTACTGCGATAGGTAATGTTAACTGATATGTTGTAGGTATGTTAGACAGTTATTTTCAAAAGTGGCCATATATCTATTTTAGTTTTGCATGTTATATAGTCGAAGTCATGTAATTAATTCCAACGAAACTTTGTATGATGGCTGTATATATTACAATAATCATATGTGTAGACACAAAATCTCTTTTGTCCACCATTTTGTAAAATAGTATCACTTGACAAATTTAAATTATGTTATCTCCGAAAAAACAACCGATTTATACCAAATTTGGCAAACAATTTGCACTATGGCAGGCTATGTAAACTGATCAATTTTGAGGGTGTCAGACATACATATTTTCAAATTGGTGGCCATATAAAAATATTAGATATGGATTTTTTATTTGCGAAACTGCAGAACGAATTTCAACTTAACTTTTAATGCTGTCAGTGTCAGTTGTACCAATTGTGTCTATGCAAAGCCTCATTTCTCTGCTATTTTGTAAGATAACCCGACATCAAATAATGTAGTTTCCTGCCGTATCTCCCGAAACAATCGACCGATTTCTTCCAAATTTGGCGAAGAAGTTGTACTGTAGTAGGCTGTATTAATTTATATGTTTTAAGTATGTAAGTCTCTTATTTTCTGAATGGCGCGTTCTCAAACATTTTAGCTTAGTGTGCTTCATCTACGAAACTATGTAACAGATTTAAATTTAACGTAGCATATTTTATCTTTGACAGTAATCTAATGTGCTAATTTATAAATTTTTGCCCTTTATTTATGAAGAACGTCACATGATCAATCGAGGTTTTTATGCCATATCTCGAGGACCAATCAACCGATATGCATACAGATCCTCCTTTGCAGGATTTTTTGAAAAGTAGTGGGTCGGGTGAGTAAACTGAACATTTTTGTCATATTTGCGGAATAATTCGACTAGTTCCCATAACATTTTGCACACCTAGAGAAGGCCAAGTATAATAACACTATTTTAATGGGGTCAGGCAATGATTTTAAAAAAGGTGGCCGTATAAATATTTTATGTGTTTGGCATATCTATTTAACAACTTAACAATTTCAATCAAACTTTTTATGCGGACATTATAGATTACAAACATCGTGTAGAGAGCTTCTTTATAAGCAATTTTGTAAGATAGCCCAATTTAATAAAATAAGGTTTTTATGTCGTATATTGGAGACCAATCAACCGATTTCCATAAAATTTTTCAAAAATGCCATATAAAATTATGTGTTTTAGTGGCTCAAACACTTATATTCAAAATGATGGCCGAGAAAATATTTCAGGTTAGTGAACTCTATCATTGAAAACATTGTTCGCCTGAGTGGGAGGCGAGTAGTCTAATCACTACACCACTGCGGTCCTCTTTGAAGAGAAGAAGCAGGTTACAAGAGAGCAGGTAGAAGTATATTAATAAGAGTTTGTGTGTTTATATTTCTTCTGAGTCTATAAATCTCATTTCAACCCCAATTTTCAGGGTATTACATTTTTTTCCAAAATAGTCTTTTTGTATAATAAATGTGGGCTGAAGCAACGATGAAGAAAGTTTTTTTTTTTTGCTGTAAGGAACTGTGTTTTGCAAAAACAGATAAATTTATTTTATGTTAAAAGTCTAGTCGTGTTTGTGTGTAAATATGTTTATTTCTCTGCTTTGCCCTTCCATATATACTTATATTCCCAATTTTTTTTTTTATATTCTTTAACATTTTGTTGTGGCAATACTGACGTTATACAAGTGACTGCCCACAGAAAATGAACCTAAAGTAAACACATCGTAAATAATAAAAATAACGATTTCATCAATTTTAACACGACCTTGGGCTCGATCTCACCACCTCTATGTCTAGAAGCGCCTTAGCGAACTGGGTTATGGTGATAAAAAAAATTAAAATTTATAAAGTATAACTAATTAATTAAAATTTTTTTGGAAAACGACGGAAAATTATGTACCAAAACTTGAAATAAACAATTATTTTTGTCTTATTGTGGAAATTGCCCACTTCAGAAATCGAGTTTCAGCCCTTCGCATAATAAAAGCCTGTGCGCGCAACTGGCGTGAATCTACCTTTATATGTGTACTACTAGTGTACAAGATCATTGCGTACACCGTGCCATGTACTCAAAGGCAGTGTGTATTGTTGTGGCGTTGCAGAGGGACGAGTTCGTCTTCCCTCACGGGGCTGCGGTGCTGGCGCGCTGCAGGGAGCTAGGGGTGTACAAGCTGCTGGGCGACTCGTCCGTCACGTGCCTCAACGGCGCGTGGACCCGCCGACTGCCCGCCTGCATCCCCACCACTGTGCTCACCAACTTCACAGGTGAGCACCGGCTCCTCCTAGACCGTAGACTAATGGTGATGTAGACCGATCTCGCTGGCTACGCACAACCACTCTCCGTGTCCCATCACTGAACTGACTTTCTGCCGACACGACTATCATAAACGGCATGGACAAGATTCGAGGTTAGAACACTGATTAGTAGGGGCAGTGATATCTCGCGAAAAGATTTCGAGACAAGATACAGTCCAAAGCACTGTAGGGTCGTCCAGCTTCTTCGATTGGCTAAAGAAATGTTCTGGCCCGTGTTTACCGTTCGCGCACGAATCACTAAGGTTGAGTGTCGGAGTTACTTAGTCCTGAGTGGCTTGGTCAAATACGGACAAGGCACCTGCAGCCAATGGAGGTATAACAACAGCTGATGTGTGTATATACTATGAAGTCTAGTGTGTGCTCCGATTTTAACGCGAAACGTCACTGGCCCTACTACTGATTGGGAAACAAGTGCGTTTTCTCTAATCATTTTGTAATGCTTTTTGATTAAATTAAAACTGGTAAAAAATATTTTCTAAAATTAAAAGTGTTTATCATTTTTAATTAAGTTATAAACAAACATGTTTACCACTGTTGACCATGTCACTTTGAAGGTTGTGTTGCTTTGGGGTAGGTCAATGTTCGGCACATGCGCAGAAGACGAATAATAATCTGTCTACCTCATTTCTAGTCTATGGTCTAGACACTAGATTTATTACGAGGCCGCTTATACTGTGAACTGAAGTCACGCACTCTAGCAAAATGGCGTCGCAGGCCAGCAAAATGTTGGAACGCCGTTCGCCAATCAGTGCCTGATAACCTACTCGTCATCAGGCAGCCCAGCCAACAGGTGACCTTCTTGCAGTTTGCAGGAGCCAATCAGACGCAAGACACGTTGCCAGAGCTTCGCGCGGTCAACCAGCGAACGGGTACATCTAAAGAAAAGCCTCGCTAGTTCATCATTGCGCACGTACTGTCTGCGCCAGAGGTCGTGACACTTGTTTGTACGGAAGAGTGGGGGGGTTTTATGGGGAGAAGGGGAAAAAACTGCGTGCGCAGCTCCGGCTTTGTAGCGTCCGACCTGAAAACATTATCTCGTTCCACGCAGTTTTACTGCGCATGTCGCTCACAGTGGACGCTGGTGAATGTTCAGCAAGACATAAAAAGGTTGTTCATAGTTGTGAAAGAACAGTTGCAAAACGCATGAGTAAGTGGTGTGACCGCGAGGCTACAAGTCCAATATTAATAATACCGTTCAACAAAACAACTGATGAAGTAACCAACTACTTTGGAATCAGTCAAAGGTCTTCTCTTAGGATAAGGGAACTTGGAAAACAGTACCCAAACGAACCGTTAACTATTCCCTGGGGTGGAAGGGGAGTTACGTAAATTATATTGCTAATATTAATTAACGTAAAATACTTATCTTAATCGCGTACGTAGGCCTGATTGCTGTTACGACGGTTGTACAGATATCAGTAATAACACTTGTAATGTTAAAGTGAATATTAAGTGCTCCGCCTAACAGGATGTATTTTGTGTATGCGATATCCGGAAGTGCAATTGCTCTGAGGGCGACCAAGGCACGCACATAAAATGCCTCATCGCTTTTACGCACAAGGAACTGAACTAGTGTGCAGTCTTTCCTTCAGCAACTCGCCTCTAAAAGACACTTAAAAATAATTTAATAATATATTTCTGATTACCAAAGATAAAGTAGAAATATATGTAGCTTCTAGTTTCTTGTCGTGCGTTTGCGTGGGAATCTTGGTTTTGAACAACATGAAACCAGTGTGGTTGTAAACAGAAGGTTCAACCGTGCACAAAAGCGGTAATGCAGAACATGCGCTAACATGTGGACAGCTTTGTTCGCAGTCATCGGTGTAAATGTGGACCAGGCTTTAGTGTGAAACTATCCGAAACAAATTTTTCAAGAGTATAGATACCGGCGCTATTATTAATGCCGCCCATTGCAGCACCTGCCAGTGTCCAGCCCCATTACTGTAGGGCCAGGGATCTCAAGTGCCACAACGTCAGACACGGACAGTACCTACTCTGTGCTCATACTTCGTCCATTCTAAAGCAGCCTTGCCATTGGTTGGTGTTTGTGCAGTCATGGTCATGTCACGTGCTGTGGGTGCTAACTCCAAGACAACGACCATCTTATCGTGATCCTGCCTTTTCCGCTGCACGTCAAAATACGGACGATCCACATGCTCTTGAAAGTCCAGTCATGGTCGCGTTGGAGGAGCGTCTTTGTTGGTACCACTGCCCAAAGTACAGTAATGTAAATGTCCTGCCCTGTATTGAAAGCAACCCTCCATGCAAGGGCTGTTGTTTCCACTGTCTATCCCTTCCCGCACGAAACACCGGTTGTTGGCTCGACCTCTTAATCTCCAGGCAAATGGCTGAAGAGGATAGCCTCAAAACGGCTTGCCCTGGACACACCATGATTGACAGATACCAAAGAAGTATTTTCCACAGCCTGCTCCTAGACAGACATCCCGCCTGTAATGTCATACCTGATATTATATATGGGATCTGTATAAGAACGGGTTGTGGAAAAACTAGTTGGTTTGTCCGGCATGTATGTCAGGGCGATCCGTCTTGAGACGATCTTCCAGCCACGCGTGGGGCCGACCCAGTAAACGGTGTTCGGTGTGCGAAGAAATGGACGGTGGAAATAGCTGCCCATGCAAGGAGGGTTGTCACCAAGAGAGAATGGGTATTGCCATAACTGTAATACGGGAAATGGTATGCGACAATGGCCCACCATGGCCAGGAGCAGGTTTTCACGGGCATGCGAGTCGTGCGTATTTTGATGTAACGAAATTACAAAAAATACAAGCAAAATATTTTTCTCGTGATATTTAATACCAATCCACATAAAATTCTTTAAAAAAACCTTTAAAATCTTTGAAACATTGATTTATTATGGCTTGTGCCGAAACTCCACAACCTTTTCTAAATAGGTATAACATTCCAAGTGCCATCAAGATCCAAATACAAAAAAACACAAGATACAAATTCCAATTAAATGAACACATTAAAATATAGCAGCATAGAGCACTGTGAACTATTTACGAAAGCCGTCACTGCATAAACTAATACACTGAAGAGCCAACAAAACTGGTATAGGCGTGCGTATGCAAATAACAGAGGTATGGAACCAATCAGAGTAACGCGATGCGGTCAGCAGCTAGATCGGTTGCCGTTGCTACAATGGCAGGTTATCAAGATTTAAGTGAGTTTGAACGTGGTGTTATAGTCGGCGCACGAGAGCTGGGACATAGCATCTCCGAGGTAGCTATAACATTTGGATGTTCGTGTACGATCATTTCATGAGTGTACCGTGAATATCGGGAATCCGGTAAAACATCACATCTTCGTCATCGCTGCGGCCTGAAAAATGATCGTGAAAGAACGGGACAAACGACGACTGACGAGAATCATTAAACGTGACAGACGTGCAACCCTTTCCCAAATTGGAGCAGATTGGATTTGTGGACTGCCCTGCAGCATTCATGGTGTGAATTGTCTCCTGCATACATTCAGACATTAGTCGAGTCCACGCCACGTCGTCTTGCGGTATTTATGCGCGCTCGTGGAAGGGGGGAGGGGGGGGGCTACACGATATTAGGCAGGTGTACCAGTTTTTTTTGGCTCTTCAGTGTATATCCTTCATTAAAAAGCTATAAAAAAACAACCGATAAACGGGCGCCGTACGGGGCTTCTCACAGCAGTGTAAGAATTAAAAACCTATCAAAATACAAAGATTTAAAACGGAATTATCAAGACAAGGAAGATCATGGCATGATAGGGTGCATTCGACCTTTGAAACTCTGCGTGCGAAGTGCCTATGGGACACGGCCAATTTATATTACTGAAACTTGTCAACGAGACCGGCATGACTAAAAAGCAAAGACACGTAACGAGCTCGTACTGACAATTTAAAACTTGCGAAACAATTTACCTCTTCATTAAAATTGAAAGTTGTGCGACTGCATCCGAGTTACTCCAAACATTATTTTTAAAAGGGCTGACGAAAATGAATTTCGTATGAATAGCTATAACACTAAGTACACTCTGCAAGCCCTACTATGTCATACGGCACGTAAGTATACTAATTACGCAACATTATAATTGAATATAACACCATGGCCGACCTTGTGACGCATAGCGACGGAGTCTGGATGACAGGAGACAGCAAGCTGTCAAAATGAGCATGGGAAGTCATATATATATATATAGATATATATATATATATATATGGATCACATCAATGTCGCTGTGGACAAAATGGGAAAAAAAGAAAGCAATAACTAAAGCCAATGAANAAGACCAACGAGTATAAGCATGGAAGCCAAGTCTTTCGCCACGAAAAATCGATCTGAATATCGAACCAAGGTGATGGCGAACCACGCGGTCATCAGAACACGCAGACAGGTTCGTGAGAAGACGGACATCATCTTGGAGTATGAGACATCCCCACGCTCGCATAGATAACGATAGGTTAGTTTACGGAAACAAATATATAATTAAGGAGAATTGAACCTAGCTCCATAAATACGAAATATGGAACATTTTACGTCCTATAAATTCGGGTTTCGGGGACGAACATCTCCGAGAATACGCCAAACATTTTTGCCACTGTAACCAGGAATGTTTCATTTCAGTAGCTGTTAGAATATCCATGCCACGTAGACCTACTCCTTTGAACATTAAAAGTAGCATCTAGCACCTCTTACACTTAGTAACATTATGAAAACTGATGTCACATTTATAGAAATAACATATTTACACCCATATTCTTATGAGAAGTCGTAAATGTGTGATACGAGTCCGGTCTCAACAGCTTTTGATTTTCTTCAAATCTCACTTAGGAACAAAAAATCTTGACTTATCTAAACTACATATTATACACAGTTAAACACAGGCATAAAGACATTATTTGTTCTATAAACGGTAGTAATGTACAGAAAAATACTAGTAACTTCACGAAGAGGTCTAGTGGATTCGGGGAATCTTTATGAAGTTTATATAAAGTCCGTTTCAGAAAAAGCTAATTTTCCTTAATTTTACGGAAAGTTTTGGAGAAATTTCTACCAGCATTTTTACGTAAAATGAGAGAAAACATTTTTAGCAGTGTAAAAACCGCTATTGTTGTAAATGGTTGTAAGGAAGGATGTAACTGTATTTCAGAGGACTCTCCACCCACAATCCTGGTGCGGATGCCATCGGGGTCAGCGGCTGTGGAGCCGTCAGGTGTACTGGCCGTGTACCCGGGATCGATCCTGCACCTTGAGTGCCTCTACTACCGCCGCCTTGGCAACCCCGAGTGGACCTGGACATCCGCCTTCCGACAGTACCTCACCGGTGAGTACCACTTTCATCACTGCACCCTGAACCACAATACCTCTACTCACACTGCCTTGGCGACCCCGAGTAACCTGGATATCCGACTTCCAATAGTACCTCACTGGTGAGTACTACTTTCATCACTAAATCCTGAACCACTAGTACCTCTACTCATACCTCCTTGGTGACCCCGAGTGACCTGAATATCCGACTTCGAACAGTACCTCACCGGTGAGTACCACTTTCATCACTACATCCTGAACCACTAGTACCTCTACTCATACATCCTTGGTGACTCCAAGTGACCTGAATATCCGCCTTCCAACAGTACCTCACCAGTGAGTACCACTTTTATCACTGCATCCTGAACCACTAGTACCTCTAATCACACTACCTTGGCGACTCCGAGTGGACCTAGACATCCGCCTTCCAACAGCTCCTCACTGGTGAGCACCACATTTATCACTACATCCTGAACCACTAGTACCTCTATTCACACTACCTTGGCGACTCCGAGTGGACCTGGACGCCCACCTTCCGACAGTACCTAACCAGTGAGTACCACTTTCATCATTACATCCTGAACCCCTAGTACCTCTACTTACACTACCTTGGCAAATCTGACTGACCTGGGTATCCGCCTTGCGACAACGCTTCAACGGTGAGTACCACTTACAACGGTACGTACGTTTTGTACCTCGAGTGCCTCAACTCTCTTCACCTTGACATCCCCGAGTAGACCTAGACCTCTGCATTTAGACAGCACCTCACCGGTAAGTACACATATCACCCTTTATACACATATTCTTTGTATTAATTGGGCAATTACCGTAACGGTGCACAGATGTTCTGTCGTAACACTGGTATGTCATAATCATTTGTATGCTTTAATTTTCTGGAACCGGATTTTAATATATCTTAGGGAGAAACAGCACTAATTTGTCTTTAATGTTAACAATAAAATGACAGTGTTACCAATGAGAATTTCGAGAGATAAGTAGACGAGTGCATGGCTGCACTCTAGTACAGTACCTTGGGCATAGAGGCAATGAGGCATGTGATGCGAGCACCTAGATCATCCCTTATGCTCCCATGCTTCTAGGTGCCACACAAACAAGATACCTCTTGCCAGATGGCGCCATTAAATAAAACACTTATACTGACTAACAAAACTGCAGAATTTTTGTGCTACCACTGATGATATTTTTTCATATTTGGTAGTTATTTATTTTGCCTTAAATTGAAATTAGTTGTAAAAAATTTTTACTTCAAGTTTTTTTAAACTTTGATGCACTTTTAAGCCAGCATTTTCCCTAAATGTTGCTGCTGTTTGGGCCTTGGTAGATTCTCCGAGCCAGTTTATAGCTGCTCGTGCTTCAGCAGTTCTGTTCTCGCCATGTCCATAACCAGTGTCTGTGCAGAGTCTGTGGCAGAAACGTGGCCTGTAAATCGCGTCTGCTTCCACGCCCGACAGTTACGTAGGAGCCTACTCTTGGTTTGAGATGGTGAGGGGGTAGCGAGTTCGCATTCGACGCGTCAATGATGTTTCCTTTATGGTGCACCACACCCATTGGCACCTAGCTGTTCGCGGACACCTGAACGAGACTAAGCAGCAAAGCTGGATTGGTCGAGGAGCAGCTGGTGACCATGCTCTTCATTGCTGGCCTCCAAGAAGCCCGGATCTTACCCTATGCGATTTGTTTCTATGGGGGTACATAAAGGATCAAGTGTTTCCTCCACCATTGCCGGCTAACATTGACGACCTCAAAACGAGAATTACGGACGCCATCCAAACCGTAACACCGGACATGCTGACAAGAGTGTGGAACGAGTTCTATTATAGCGTAGATGTCGTTCGGGCCGCTCGTGGTGGTCACATTGAACATTTATGAATGTATGGCAAACAAACTTCACGGTTCCAAGGTTCATTTGATTGTCAACCAAGGTTGTAGGTTGCTTGGTTTTGATATTATAGACCTTAAAAGGTGGGGTATTCTGCTATACTCATCCTGTACAGCTGTGACGTGAGGCTAAGGCGCAAATTTGAGAGTTGGAACGCGCATTTCAGCAGTTTTCTAAACACGTGTAAGTGACACAGTGTGGGTGCGTGCGAATAGACTCTGCCGTTCGTAATTTACAGTGCGGTGCTTGGGAATCAAGCAAACAATCGCTGGCAGTGTTCTTATAGGCCGGTTATATCTGCAAGCTCAGAGGATGATACATTTCCCTGGCATTGGCTGCTTACGTGGTGGGGAATTTGTTTTATTATTTGCATTTGCCCCGCTTCACGCAATAGACTAGCCGGAAGACGTACCTATTGCTCACTGAACTGACGAGCCGACTCGGTTGTAGTAGTAACCGAGAATTTATTTAGGGGATACGACTGTCCAAACTCTGTTAAATTGACCTTTATCAGTGAGAGGTTACTTAACTATGTTTACTACCCCAAAGTGACCTTCTGAGCTTACCAGCAGTCTCTTTAATATAACCAATAAGAATTAGGCAAAATTTATCTTTAAATTTAATCTAGAAATACGGCACACACGCCCGTGGCTTTCAGTGACTCGAAATTAAAAACTCGTTGCCTAAACATCACGTCTTAAGAAAACATTTATATTTTTGCCGGAGTCAATATAGAAAATCTAAAACAAGGCAATCCCAGGCAGCAATTTTTGCCATCATAAATATATATAAGTATATATATATCACCACACTGATACATTCATATCGAACCAATAAACACATTTTGTATGTATAAATTTACGTACCACAAGGTTATGCCAGGCCGTTATTAATCTTCGTGCGCCGATTTTAAAAATACTTCAATGTGCGTTCGCTCTAGGCTGAATTACACCTAAATTAAACCTGATATGGAAGAGATTTGTTACAGGCGATGGAAGCGAACAGATTGGTTTGTATCTGCCACATTGTGTATTTCGCCTTTCTCTTAAGTAATTGGCGCAGCCAAGCTGTGAACATGTGGTTTTCAAACAAATTCAGACACTTTTTTTATTTTATATTATGGGACAACGTAAAAAAATGGCAAGCCCTAGATAAACGATTATAAAGTCTTGTGTGAAAATTTCGTGTTCCAAGAGCATTATTTGCTGAAACTCACATAAACGCAAAAAATCTGATTTTACCTTATGTTACTAGAAAGTCTCCTTGACGCCTTTTGTAAAACGAAAATTTCAGTGTCCTCGGTTGCACTCTTAACACGTAATATCAGAGAAAACCACTTATAAGTGCTCCAGCCAAAATCAGTGGTGGCTTAGTTATTGCTATGTTAGCTGAGTTTTGCTGATGTATTTATGATTTTCGCTTAACTACATTGAATCCCACCGCTCTGACCTGTTCGTTTAAATATCACCATACTGACATTCAATGGCTTGTATTTCAGTGATGCTTGCAGCTTACAGCAGGCGACTCAGCTAAACGCACGGGAAATCGGCGCCCTTTGGACAGAGGAATACAACAGTCATCCAAAATCTGTATGAAACTAGTGGAAAGTTAGTGACACGGTGACCCGGAAACCAATCCGTGAATAACGAAGAGCATCTCTCAGTAATATACGGTCAACATACAGAATATAAAATGTTTTAACTTTTTGGGTTTGGGAGTAGAGGACTTTTTCAGAGAAACTGCTATGACTTGCAGAAAGTGAAACAGGTTTACAGGTTCTTTAAATCAAGTCTGAAACCCAGCTAATTTGATAATTGTTCTGATTGTACGCACTGCTTATAAAATATGTTGGGTAATACATCTGACAATCCCACACATTCAAAATGCTGGCATGAAACCCAATTTTTTTTAATGTTTACAATCTTACGAAAGTCAGCGGTGTTATGATTTAAGTATGCACACTGCAAGAGAACACCACATAAATTGTATTTTAATCGATTGTTGTAGAAACACCTTGTAACCATTTTTTTTACGCCATTTGTGATTTCACGGTCATACGATACAATTCATATGAATGCATCGGTTTGTATGAAAACACACGATGCCAGCGGCGAATTGTCGATACTATATCTGGCTAAAGTTTTCATTTGTTTAGAAATCTCTCGGGCCCTGTTCATGGGGGGGATTGTTATTCAAATTGTTTGGTTGGCTACAACTCACGTGCGTTTCTGTTGTNACTGCAGGATCTGTGTAAACGAGTGTTAGAGCCTGGGGTATGTGCAGCTTCAGTGGTGAGATAATCACGATTAAACGTAGAAAGTTGTAATAGGTGTTATTTACCAACGTGAGAGAATGAAAGGATGTATACTGAAAAACCAAACATGTGTGAACTGCAAAGGTGAAATAGTTAAGCCAAGATAACATGATGACGATTGCAAGTAAGCCGCATATTGATTGTAAAACTTATTGTTTTCCGTTAATATATACATTTTTTATTCGCATTTCGGATTATTAACGGTTATGGGAAGGTCTCACTAACCGTATTTTTCAAAATATAAAATCGAGAATTAAACTTTAACTTCCTAAAACATTTCGATGGAGTTAATTTTATTGACTGTACGTATATTTGAATAAACAAAACCATCAAAGACAGCAATAGTTGCTCATTACAATGTACAGTAGTTGAATAAATATTGGTTGAATGTTTTTTGAATAATTCGTAAGGAAATTACAAAATCAGTACATATTAAAGTAATTTGTTTTAATATGTATAACATTTTGTTATGTACAACTCTATTGTAATAAAGTTTTACCAGAATTTCTTAAACCTTAACCGAATTTAATTTTCTTAAAACTCCTGTTTAAAAATTTTGTCTAGAAAATATCTTTGTTCTACACATTATAAAAATTTAAGAAACTTAAAGTTGTAGAAAGTATTATTATTGATATTTCATTTTGAAACAAATATTTAGCATATGTAAAGGGTTTGTTATTTATTTTCCTAATTTCCGGAGAGAAATGACAATTTTAAAATCAAAACTCGTAGACTGCACTTACTATTGCTGTATGGTAGTAACACCATCTAAATATCTTGTCAATGAAGTTGGCCCAATCAAAATATTTGAAGTAGTTACAATTCTGTTCTTAATCTTATGTTTCGTGTGTATTTGCGCAATGCGAGACGTAAGCACGACTCTTAATGGCACTGTTCTGTTGTTTCAAGTGCAAATTTAAATGAAAGACCGTTGAAATTTTCTCAGACGTCATAATGGAATTATAGTCTAAGTGTCTATCGATCGCAGCAAAAAAAATCGATTATTTGGAAACCAGTTGCATTGAAGATTTTTTTTTTAACACTACCTGGTGTCTGTAACCTTAAGGGTGAAAATTACATAGACGGAAAAGGACTTTAAACTGAATATTTCGAAGTAGGGAACCAATGGTGGAATGAGTAATACATGCGAGGAACGTGTGTGTAAACTGCTTTACTTTCCATAGCAAACGACTGTCTGCCACACGATACAACGCCATCTCCTCGAATGCCGGTGTGCGAACAGTTCTCGTTGTTTAGCACACTGGCCAGCTCTCTGTGGCTTGAACGAGCCGGTGCCTCGGAAGTTTTCTACATACGGAGATAAATATCCTCCGATTCGGATGGCGCCTGCTGCGAAGATTTCCTCTGGACATCCGCGCGGCGCTTTTTCCGCGCTACATACTAATAATAACTTTGATCCTAATTTAGCTTTATATTTAAAAATAACAGAATCCAGTGTTTTATCGGTATGGCTTAACAAGTAGAATAGTCAAGTAAAAAAAAGATATATATAAAAAAATATTCAAAAAATATAAAAAAATTCCTGTCGCGCCGTACACTAAATGCACGTCTGCGAGTTTCCACGACGAGTGATGCCCCATCTGCGGTAAACAGTGACAGATGCCGCCGTGGACACAGCGCAGGTGAGTTTTCGTATTGTGTTCCCACTGAAAATTTACGTGAACCAGTCGACTCGCAAACTTGTTTTCGAAATAATGTCCCTGTGAATATTTGAAGTTGATAATCCTAGTCCACCAACTCTTTGGACTGATTACTATAGAAAGTGACGTTCCGAATCCTGCCTTAGAGATGTAGTTGGTTGCACGCCAGCGTACGGTACGAGGCGTTCTGGGTTCGAGTCCCAAGTGAGGCACGTGTGTATTTGTAATTGTCTGGATAGTATTTAATATTGCTTCTGGCTACATCTCTAATAATATCGCCATCAATGAGACGTCGAGATCCACCTACCGTCTAACCTTCTATAACTTCATCAAATCTATTTGCATTCCTGTAATGGAAAGTAGGGCCATTAGTTGTATTGATAACGTGCTAACGCCGCCAACCGTTGACGGGGCATTACGGGAAGTACAGTAGTTTACTCATAGGTTCCTTACGCGTATTACTCATTCAAGCCCTCGTGGCGCATGAAATATTTTTTTTTTTCGACCATTGGTCCCCTACCACAAAATACTCAGTTATAAGTCCTCTACCACCTGAATAATTTTGACCCTAAACGTTACATACATCCTGTAAAAGTAAATTAGAGCAAATATAATGACCCATTAGTGTGGAATGTGTAAAACAAGAGTATAATTTCACAAGTTAGTACTATGGATTACCAACACGGAGATACAAACAATTTCGTATGTTTCATAAAACGGTGTGTTGTAAAGATGCTATATATTATTTGAAAGTGAAGCAAGGAAAATTTTTGCAAGATGTTTACAAGGACTTATGTAAAACGTACAGTAGTATTTGCCGTGAAAACGGTTATTTAGAAAGCATAACTGAAGTGTGTGTTATTTCATGAATACATCTGATGTTGTCGGAAGACTAAGTACATTCCAAGAGAAATCCAGAAAACACACGTAAAAATTCTGAGTTTCTAGCTCTACTTCTCTAGTCGGCAATTCTATCTGTCCTTGGGGTTTCTGATGATACGTTACAAAGAATAAGGGACCTAATTAATTCTGGTAAATCAACCAAATATATGCATGGAAAAACTGCGATTTTTTAATATTAATCGGACTGAGATGACATTAACTCAACATCACATCAACTGTTTTCCAATTATTGAGAGGCACTCCACAAGTGATGTATTCAAGTAATTCTTGTCGCCAACTGAAAATGTGGAAATGAGCGTGATGGTGTTTGGTCGAATTAACCTGCAATTAAAGTTATATGCAGGTGTTACTGAAAATATTCACTTAAAAATTACGGTTCCAAATTTGGTCAGCCTCAAGCTGATAAATGCTGTGTCTGTGAGCAATTAAAAAAGAAAATAATATGCCCATGTTAAATGAAAACCTTAAGCCTGAGGCAACAGCAGAGCATATGTATAGATTTCATAAGAATAGTCGACATGTTCTAAAAGAAAATAGAACATGTGATAAACACGTGCCAATAACTTCCTATTTGCGTCAATCACTTATGACGTCTTCAATAGACTTAATAAAAATCTGACAAGGCCGTGTTATAGACACATGTGATGAGACAACAGCTAAGAATGGTTTTTATTCATATTCAGTTACATCAACAAATACGTGCATATGGATTTCCTTGCCCAAGTGGTTGCTCCGGCCAAAACAAATGACGCTGTGTAACTGGGCTCATGCTGGCATTGGCAACGAAAAGAAAATTAGAATCATTATATCTATTGTTCCTTCAGACAGTACAGCAACCTGCATTGTGACAGGTACTTCAGTGTTGTGATAGGGACGGCAAGAAAAATGTACACAGTTTTCTTGCCAATGCTAATTATCTATTATAGTTCTAAAAATTCTTTCATGGTACACACGGTCCATAAATAAGATATTCTCAATTTCTTTGATAGCCTGCATGTTACAAAATAAACGTTCTACCTGCAGAATCACAAGGAAGAAAATCCGCTTAGAGATGAAAAAATAATTTTCAGTTTCAGAGTTTACGGAGTTTTCAAACACCAAACGAACTCGAGGGGCGACCAATTCTAAAAATTTCATTTACTCTTACCGGAAGATACATTCAGATTTCGAGAACAGAACCTTATTCCTGATTTCCCGTCGAAACCAACTTTCCGTTATGAAGTGGCAATGATTCGTGGCGAAATGATGGTACATTTAAAAAATTCGAGCCATGCCTTTCTTATTATCCAGTAATTAAATAATTTTATAGGAACTCTATTCAAATCATACTCGAGTGGCTCAAGAAACGTAGTAGAAGTTATGTTGGTCAGAAATATCTACATTTTATAATAATTTTTGCATAAATTGTAATCTATTAATAGATTGTATTTTTACTTGTGACAGGAACCCATGTCCAAAATGTTCAATACATGATATCTCTGAAATAAATATATCAGGCAACATCCATTCTTACAGACAACATGTGCTTCTGTTTCAGTTTACAGAAATTAAAGAGGAATCCTATAAGTGACAGTGTAACAAATAATTTAGTATTTTATTCTTCAATAAACCTAATGGTTTCTGCAGGAAGTGATTCTGTTATTATTTGTGCACGTAGTAGAGTTTCTGGGAACTACAAAGAGCCGCTCGATAAAGAAGTGTTTCCTTTCTTCATTAACCTATTTTTAACACGGGAGATTTGTATTTGTTCATGTAGACCTACACGGCTGGTATGAAATTTTGTCACTATACAGTTGCATTGTTTCAGGAAGATGCGTAAATAAAACGAACGCAATTAAAATAGTAGAGAGTTTTTGTAACTTTACAAAATTTACATCAAAGTTATTACAGATTTTTTAATATTCAATTTGCATCAAAATATATTTGTAGGTTTCTTTTCATTAACGTGTTTCTTTAGCAAGAATCTTTTAATGAATCACGGTGTCTGCATTTTGTCAAATTTTAATGATATCTTAGATATAAAATTATCATGCTTGCTTTCAAATTAGAAGTAACACACTGTTAGACGCATAAAAATAGGACGCATGCCCCTTTGTCATGAGGCAGATACATAAGCAACTAAATAGTACCGAATCGGTTTGGCAGTTTGGAGAAGGGGAGAGAGGAAGGATTTTAAAATGATCTAAATTTTCCATGTAGACCAATCTCCATGCATGAGTGTATGCCTTCTTCTTAAACATGGTGACAACGCTGTCTTTAAAGATGTAACGCCATGCCTGCGCTTGCTACATATAATGTCGAAATCTTTCAAAATTTTAAAATTGTCAGCTAGCAAGACACGGTGTCATTTAAATGTATATGGGAAAGTGCATTATTGATACATAAACTCTTAAAGTGATTGCGAATTGAGTTATATGAAAATTTTTCCATTGACGTAAATGAATTTACGTATTCACTCTTAATGAACGAGATTTACCGTTACCGGTGAAAATGAATTCAGTTTCGCGAACACTGTGTAAGTGGAAATTCTCAGTTCCCCAATTTGTACGTTTTACATCAGTTCCTGCGATTATATTGAATCTGAATGCTCCGAGTAAGTGGTGGTTAGTACGTTATATGTATTATTTCGCTTATAAATAGCTGTGAAATAAATAAAATATCTCTAAAGTCACTTTAGTAATTTTGATCCAAATTAACCGATAAAATTAAGCACTAGCTAAATTTTTACGTTAAATTGATTCAGTTGGTTCATGGTCGCCAGCGTTACGGCATTATTGTGAATTAAATCGTGTTTATTCTCTCACGGTTTCGGAGCGAATTTTTCATAACGGTTCGCTCTGCTCAGCGGGAGCAAGAAAGCGTTCTTATCCCAGTGCACAGGTACTATTTGCCGGTTTGTAGTCGGTTTTCACCCCGAGCACGGCGTTAGAACGTGATATCCTGACCGGAGAAGACGCCGCCGACCCTCACTTGTACCTCATTAGGTCCCTAGCTGACACTAATATCCTTATAGTGAGCCTCCACCAGACATAATTGCTCTTCCACCCCCTGCCTGGTCCTCCCCCTCCAGAGCCCGCGGCAATAAACAACCCCTGGCGTGGAGGGGACAACCCTCCATTAATTATGGAGAACCACGAGAAGGTAAATTTCGGATCAAATGTAAATATGCCCCCCCTAAATTAGAATACAATGGTTAGAGTATTATATTCATCTACCTCGTCTTTAAATAATAATTCACTAAAATGCGAGCGACTGCAACTATTTATTTTTACGTGTATAAGTTATAACGTGAAAATATTTCCAAGGGAGAGAGGTATTTGTTTACTCATTTACTGACTGCCGAGTTAAACTAAAACAGATAGTGGTGGTTCTCAGAGCATTGAAAAATCTTTGGCCTTAATAATAATAATGGCGTGTGCACCCAAGGCAAGGCAAGGCAACAACACCCTCCGAGTGACGGTCTTTCCAGCTGGGACCCGTAGGTGACCGTCATCCACGAGCATGACAGATATGAAACCCTAGATTGGAGCGGCACTGGAGTGCTAGGGCGGGGAAACGGGAGTACCCGAGAAAACCCGCCGGCAAGCGGCATCGTCCAGCACGATTCCCACATGCCAAAATCCGGGCGTGAACCCGTCGAGGATCGAACCCGGATCGCCGTGGTGGGAGGCGAGCGCCCTGGCCACTACGCCACTACGCCACCACTGGCCTTAGTGACTAGCTATATTTGTGTGCACACGTATGTATTGTTAAAGTCGTGAGCTTTAGCAAATGTAATTACTAAGGCATGTTATAATGAGTCATCACGTACGGGTGAAATGTAAATTCGTTTTGATGACTCCTTATTGAAGGTGTACACGATTTACCTTTGTCTTTGTAAGGTATTTGGAATTTTCAATAAGATAATGTTTCATAGTTTTACATTACTTTTTTGTTGTTGTATTAGAAATATACAGCTTATATTTCGTGCTTAGATTACGAAGTTTCTTCTTTGCAGCTAGTCAGTTAATACCATTTTAATAAATTTTTGTGAAACAAACGGATAAAAACAATATTATTTTAAGTACTGTTCAAGTTGCAGACATCAAACGTTATGAAATTCACATCTAAGAAAAATATTTTTCTATCACAAATTGTATAATAATTTATTGTAACTATCGTTACATTAGGTAGGTAATAAAAAAATAACAAATTAGCTAAAAAAAAATTTTTTTTTAATAAGTACTTATTTTAATTATAAGAATTTTCTCATCGTTAAATTGTATATTAAGCCGAAACGTTGATTATTTTATTTTATTTTTTGTGATGTTTTCTTTGCCAAACTTTCGTTAGACTAATGTTTTGTCCATTTGCAAGCACTGTTCTTGGTCTAGGTTTTGAATGTAAAATAAAAATAAATACGCTTTGGTATTTTATGATTTACGAAGTAAGTAGAAGTGAAATAAATTAATCATTATACTGATATAATAAAACTGATCAAATAATTTTTGCCGTAATATTTTTAATTTCAAGGTTTGATTCTGTTTCTTGTAGGAAACTTCTCATGTGTGGAAAAGTATTCTGATGTTGCTTCAGCATTAAACTGTGGAAGGCAACGAGAAACGATCGCAGAATTATTCTATCTAGCACGCCTTGAGCTGCCAAGTCATTTGTCGAAGTGAACACTGTTCACTTATAAAAGTAAGCTGTAAAATTTACGTTGCGCGGTTATCCAATTAGAAAAAATGTGCGGTACGTTTTTGTCATAGCAAACCCCTTGAGAACTCTGTAATAACAACTTGAACCATGGCAGAAGTAATGGGCCAACCATAGCCGACATGGCCTCTTTGCTCCACCAGCGTGCATGGCGCCAACAACAAGCATGTCATTGTGTTTCATTTAGGGGTGAGCTACAAATGGTTAGCAGTTAGTAATAAACATTTGTTAAAGACTATTACATTTACTTTAAGTTAGCTTTACAGATTCATACAGAGTTTCACAGACAAATGAGAGACGCCATTAATTAAAGCGTTCAAACTTCGCACTACGTATAAATAATCTGGCATTCAAGATGATCTAAAATTGCGTCACGTACATCCACCATTGTAAGGTCAACGTTATTGTTGCCCTCTGCTTTCTCGCTTACCATGCCGTGTTGGTTCGCACCACATTTTACACGGTTACCGCACTCAATTGAGATCATCACTGGCTGCCTGTCAACCAGTGCCAGGTTGATAGTTTCCCGATGAAATATCCTTTCATATACCGGATGTTCAGAAATTCAATGCCCCAACTCCAGGCATAGTTACTTTGGACCAATCGTAATGCAAAAGCCCTTTGCGCGTATATCCGGTAAAAGTATTTTAATATAATTTAATNTAGTTACTTTGGACCAATCGTAATGCAAAAGCCCTTTGCGCGTATATCCGGTAAAAGTATTTTAATATAATTTAATCGTATAAAATGTTCCAGCGTACAACGCCTGGAGAACAAGGCTGTGCGATCATGCGTGTAGGACAAGTTGCATGGGTCGTAGGCGTACGACCTAAATTATGACATGCGCAGCGTCGCGCACCTACTTCCTATGCCACTTGTAATACGCGCATAATCGAGAAGCCTTGTTCTGCGGGTGTTGAACGCCGCAACGTTGAACACAATTATTTGATATCAAAATACGTTTCCGGATATAAGTCTACAGGGTTTTTGTTTTACTATTAACCCAAATAAACCATGTCTAGAGTTTGGGCACTGAGTTTCCAAACTACCTATACAGAAGATGCAACCTGTATTGTTAATTTCAAGTGTTATAATAATATCGTGGTTTTTACTAACGATGAAAAGTGTCGTAGTTCTTTAAATATCCTGACAAACATTAACGAAAAAAGGAAAACACATACAGGTTACATTTATATTCAATGGCAGAGATATTTTCCATTTTTGGTGTATTCGGATTTAAACTCAGTCATAGTGGTGTAGATGTTGGATTTGTAACATTCATACAAGTTCTAAAGACACGCCCACCTCATTGGTGTACGACGTGGCAGGTTGGTTGCATCTCGGATTGGGCTCTCGTGCACGCAGTCGCAGGGCGGCCTCGTATCATGCTGGAGGAGCCACAGTGGTGCAGTGGTTAGATTACTCGCCTCCCACCAAGGCAAACACGGGTTCGATTCCCGGCGGGGCCACCCCAGGATTTTCGCATGTGGGAATCGTGCCGGACGATGCCTGGCGGGGTTTTGCGTGTTAAATGATTTTAGTAGGGTCTCGCGATAGCGCTTTCAAACAAAAGCACTTTGTTGACATTTCCCAGGCCACAGTTCTGCAAAAATTTTAATGCTCTGAAAATTGGGTTTAATTGAACATATATAGACTCGAAAATAAAGCACAAAAACACGATTCCCTGAAATTTGCACCTACTTGCGCTCTTGGAGAATGGTTCTTCTCTTGGAAAGGTAATAAGTTTTTTTTGTTTGAAAGCCATATTGTGAAAAGTAGCTCAGACAAGCCTTAAAATCATTTAAAATATATAACCCTATAAATACCTTTTAAATACTGTAATTCCAATTCCGGGCGCTGGCAGTCTGCGTCAGTTCGATGGCGACAGTCCCGCCGGTAATTGACGAGTTATGGCACAAACATCAGCCTTTTAACACACTTCTACAAGGTATACAGAGTCCCAAGTGATGGAACAGGTAACAAGAATGAGGGAACTCAAGACGTCGGAAAGCTCCGAAATTTATTCATGGGGAAGAAGGAATGAAGCGAAATGGACGGACAGAACAACAAATAATGAGGTGTGCAGAGGACGGTGAAAGGGAGACCAACTTGACGATGAATATATACAAGATAGAAAGCATCTTGACTTTATCACACACTACGTAGGAATTTTTCACACCTGTAGAATCACGGAAGGAAAATTAAAAAAAAAACTGGTAAGAAAAACGAATTAGTCTGGAGTGCTAACAGACGTGAAGACAGGACTAAGATACCAAGTGCTGTACGAAGCAGCGTAAGAGCAAGTGAATAGGTATGATATGTAAGGCTTTTACGAAAAATCGACAATGGGGTTGTTACAGACGAAATCAATGGCGCAAAGATTGAGGAGTTGGNAGTTACTTTGGACCAATCGTAATGCAAAAGCCCTTTGCGCGTATATCCGGTAAAAGTATTTTAATATAATTTAATTGTATAAAATGTTCCAGCTTACAACGCCTGGAGAACAAGGCTGTGCGATCAAGCGTGTAGGACAGGTTGCATGGGTCGTAGGCGTACGACCTAAATTACTTCATGCGCAGCGTCGCGCACCTACTTCCTATGCCACATCGAGAAGCCTTGTTCTGCGGGTGTTGAACGCCGCAACGTTGAACACAATTATTTGATATCAAAATACGTTTCCGGATATAAGTCTACAGCGTTTTTGTTTTACTATTAACCCAAATAAACCATGTCTAGAGTTTGGGCACTGAGTTTCCGAACTACCTGTATAGAAGATGCAACCTGTATTGTTAATTTCAAGTGTTATAAAAATATCGTTGTTTTTACTAACGATAAGAAGTGTTGTAATTCTTTAAATATCCTGACAAACATTAAAGAAAAAAGGAAACCACCGACATGTCAAATTTATTTTCAATGGCATAGAAATTTTCCATTTTTGGTGTAGTCGGATTTAAACTCGCTTATAGTGGTGTAGATGTTGAAGTTGTAACATTCATACAAGTTCTAAAGACACGCCCACCTCATTGGTGTACGACGTGGCAGGTTGGTTGCATCTCGGATTCGGCTGTCGTGAACGCAGTCGCAGGGCGGTCTCGTATCATGCTGGATGGGGCCACGGTGGTGCAGGGGTTAGATTACTCGCCTCCCACCAAGGCAAACACGGGTTCGATTCCCGGCGGGGCCGCCCCAGGATTTTCGCATGTGGGAATCGTGCCGGACGATGCCTGGCGGGGCTTTACGTGTTAAATGATTTTAGTAGGGTCTCGCGATATCGCTTTCAAACAAAACCACATTCTTGACATTTTATAGGTCACAGTCCTACAAAATTTTTAATGCTCTGAAAATTGGATTTAATTGAACATTTATGGACTCGAAAATAAAGCACAAAAACACGATTCCCTGAAATTTGCACCTACTTGCGCTCTTGAAGCATGGTTCTTCCCTTGGAAAGGTAATAAGTTTTTTTGTTTGAAAGAGATATTGTGAAAAGTAGCTGAGACAAACCTAAAAATCATTAAAAATATATATAACCCTATCTATGGCCGTTTCCGCATCAGGCGGCGCCCTTAAACACCGTAATTCCAATTCCGGGCGCCGGCAGCCTGCGTCAGTTCGATGGCGACAGTCCCACCGGTAATTGACGAGTTATGGCACAAACATCAGCCTTTTAACACACTTCTACAAGGTATACAGAGTCCCAAGTGATGGAACAGGTAACAAGAATGAGGGAACTCAAGACGTCGGAAAGCTCCGAAATTTATTCATGGAGAAGAAGGAATGAAGCGAAATGGACGGACAGAACAACAAATAATGAGGTGTGCAGAGGACGGTGAAAGGGAGACCAACTTGACGATGAATATATACAAGATAGAAAGCATCTTGACTTTATCACACACTACGTAGGAATTTTTCACACCTGTAGAATCACGGAAGGAAAATGAAAAAAAAAACTGGTAAGAAAAACGAATTAGTCTGGAGTGCTAACAGACGTGAAGACAGGACTAAGATACCAAGTGCTGTACGAAGCAGCATAAGAGCAAGTGAATAGGTATGGTATGTAAGGCTTTTACGAAAAATCGACAATGGGGTTGTTACAGACGAAATCAATGGCGCAAAGATTGAGGAGTTGGNTATGTAAGGCTTTTACGAAAAATCGACAATGGGGTTGTTACAGACGAAATCAATGGCGCAAAGATTGAGGAGTTGGGAAGGTACCTGCCATGCCTATAGTAACGGATTTAGGCATTCGCCTGGAGTAATTTCGGGGAAAAAAGGAAAAGTGGAATCAGGATAGCTGAATCAGGAATCGAACCAGACTCTTCCCGAATGCAAGTCCACTATGCTACCGCAAAAGTGACCACAACTGATTGATTTATAACTTCAATTTCACTGCTAGTATCTCGATACCAAATCAGTAATGCAACTTTGGACTTAAGGTATTTTTTTACACTTAAAATTATCGCACGCACGAACGTTCATGAAGTTTCATAACCGCTTTCTGTTTAAACCAGAGCTTGGCAATTAGCATAAAAAAAGTTGAATGCAATGCGAAATCACACTTTTTACAGTGNCTTTCTGTTTAAACCAGAGCTTGGCAATTAGCATAAAAAAAGTTGAATGCAATGCGAAATCACACTTTTTACAGTGATTTTCTCTCATAACATACTGGCTACTTTGTATTCTCTTCCTTGCGTCTTCTGATGACTGGGGCCTTTTGCACTGCNATTTTCTCTCATAACATACTGGCTACTTTGTATTCTCTTCCTTGCGTCTTCTGATGACTGGGGCCTTTTGCACTGCATGCAAGGATCAACGAGATAACGAGATATGTTGCACATAGAATGTTGTGTAAGAAAATGCAAACCTGCCTTATCAGGTGCCTGAGAAATACTGTATTTTCCATCACAGGGCATATATTTCCTACAATTTCTGCGCTTGTCTTTAAGGCATTTGATGATAGCTGGATCGTTAATTTTTTCAAACGTATTTTAATTAAGCCCACATCACTATTGTGCGTTCATCACAGATCGTGGAAAAAAAATTAGGTACTTTTCTTAGTGCTGACATATCGACATGATTGATCGCCAAAACTTTAAAACTGATTTCGTCACTTCTACTCGAAAAAATTCGCAGGTCTTNTCACTTCTACTCGAAAAAATTCGCAGGTCTTTGTCTGTCGTAGATGAAAGCAAGTAAATCCGAGTTCTTCACAATAGCATGCTAGTCTTTGCGTTGAGGATTAACAAGTGGAGGTGGTTTATCAGGAAATGCATCGACCAACGTAATTTTTTGCGTTCTTAAATTACAACGTCGTGAAACGTCGGCGAAAGTTCAACGAGATGAGCTTTGCACGACATCCACGTCATTAAGGAAAGCCCCCGACTCCTCACAATTACGCATGTTTGTTATTACGTTAGGACCGTCAGCCTTCGGGCACACAGAGCATACTAAGGCATGTTTAGCAAATGTACCACTTCATTGTGTGCGCCTACTAAGAAAGCATGACTGGCGCCAAAACGTCAATGGCGCGTTCCCTACATTTGTTCTGGAAATATTTAAATGTGTATTGAAGTTCCCGATTCTGTATAGTGGAATTTCTATGTTTGTTGTCTGATTTATGGTAAATTGTCAATAGTAGACCCATGTATATCCTAAAAACTAACGTTACTATTTCGGAAGTTAGTTTATTTTTTTTACAGTGTAGGACGTTGTAGAACAACACCTGTAATGAACAAGTCCTTAGTATCCATCGTCACTAAGCGTCGTTGAGCTCACGGGGTTAAAACATTTTAGTAATGAATAGTAATAATTTATTAATTAAAGTTTAAGTTTCTTTCATATGTGTAAAAAAAAGGACGTAGCAAATTTAAGGTATTGAGTGGTTAGTGACGACGAAACTTCCCTTTGTTTTAAATCGCCATCAATTTTGTGACTTACGAAAATAACATTTTTAACACTACACATGCAGTGCGGCGTGAGGAGTTGAACTGGTTGGAGTTCCGCTATACATTTGTGAGCATTGACAATGAAATATTATGCAGTCCACACGCGCAAAAAATAACTGTGAACGTTGGTAATGGCTTGGTCAAACAATTTCCTGAAAAACTACCTCCAGTAATAAAATTAATTAGCAACCACAAAGCTGTTTGGTACTGATAACAAAATTAACGGTTATTATGCAAACGCAAACAATTCTGTGGTCACAGCAAAATGAATATTTCCCCGCTAAACATTCTGCAAGGTCCATTTCATTTAAACATTTGGCGAGATTTGCAGATTGTTTTTCTTTTTTTAAGTTGACTAGAATCAGAAGGTTTCGCCTCGGCAGAGAAATAATTTAATGTACGTGGCATAAACATGACGGCATTTGTTTTCGACACTAAAAATAACAGAGGCAGAAGTCTGAACCTAGTCACGTTTAATGAGAAATTATTGATATTCCTTTTAACTTCATAAGTTTTAAAATTTATAAAAAAAAATATTAAAACGTGCCACATTAACCAACCTAACAAATTTTTCACATGATTTTAGCAAACGTCTTTTAAGACTTTGTGTGTTCAAGTTTGCATTGTCGTATAATGTATAATACAATTTAAAAATTTTAAGGGTCTGTTATTTGGCACCCATATAGGCCTAACAATTTTTCTAAGAAAACTATTTGTTAGTAATATTTTTAAAGACACTGAATACTCAGTATTCTATGTTTCTGAACGAAGCAATTGAAGCCTGTGTCTAGAAAAAATCCACACACCTATTGTGGGANATACTCAGTATTCTATGTTTCTGAACGAAGCAATTGAAGCCTGTGTCTAGAAAAAATCCACACACCTATTGTGGGAAAAAATTATGTTCTGTGTTACCCTGTGATCTTAAACTTTTTAACGAGGCTGTATAGCACGAGTGTCGTATCCAGATGATGGTTACGCGCCAGTTTTGTTCGGCGGTGGTAATAGACGTTTCTAGGCCGTCGAGGAGAGGGAGCTGTCGACAGACCGTTGGCTCGACACATCGACCAGAGTTGCCGGGTCACGCTGGGATATTGCCTCGCCCCCGATCTGTCTCCCTGTCCCCCCGACAAGCGCTTCAGAGCGCCTCGCCTCGCGCTTGGGTGGCGACGTTCGGTTCAGGGGGGGAAGAGAGAGCCCAGACGTGTGACAATCGATCGGGCAGCCGGAGCGATGGTTCCTCGGTCTCGATCCCCGCGCGCTGGGTCGAAACACTCGCCGGCAGTGTTGCCAGATATACTGCTTACACACTCTATAGCTTAGTCTGCCGAACTATAATACGTTCGCGGTTTCTTCCCACTTTATGAATCAAACCTTCGAAAAATCGCCCCATGTATTACGAGTTTGCTTGTTTCCTAAATATATCGTGTATCACAAGCATTTTATACTTGTGTTGACATATAACTACCATATGTTTTAATCAATTGAAATTTTATTTATATGTTACCTATAAATTATAATAATTAATTTATAATTATTCTGAATAAAAAATAGTGACAAAATAGGTGAGTTGGTAAAGCCTAGAAATAAATAGTTCTTATACGAAATATCATTACACTGAGTGAGCACGACTGCGTTGCACTACACCGTTATGGATTTTCTATAACCGGTTAGGTTTTGTTTGCATGAGGTGAAGGAATATCCTGGAGGCAGAACTTTAGCAGTGTTCAGCAAAGTTGTAAGTAACCTTGAATGGACTATACGTCGTACAGAATTTATTAAAACCCTTTCAGTCAGTGTGTCCAACAAGTTGATCTAACGACATACGACGGTGAGGTGATCACATTTGAAATCAACCTTTGAAAAAAAGTTACAGCCCGTTAACTATATNTTGTCTGTCGTAGATGAAAGCAAGTAAATCCGAGTTCTTCACAATAGCATGCTAGTCTTTGCGTTGAGGATTAACCAGTGGAGGTGATTTATCAGGAAATGCATCGACCAACGTAATTTTTTGCGTTCTTAAATTACAACGTCGTGAAACGTCGGCGAAAGTTCAACGAGATAAGCTTTGCACAACATCCCCGTCACTAAGAAAAGTCCCCGACTCCTCACAATTACGCATGTTTATTGTTACGTTGGGACCCTCAGCCTTCGGGCACACAGAACACACTTAGATATGTTTAGCGAATGTACCACTTCATTGTGTGCGCCTACTAAGAAAGCATGACTGGCGCCAAAACGTCAATGGCGCATTCCCTACATTTGTTCTGGAAATATTTAAATGTGTATTGAAGTTCCCTATTCAGTATAGTGGAATTTCTATGTTTGTTGTCTGATTTATGGTAAATTGTCAATAATAGACCCATGTATATCCTAAAAACTAACGTTACTATTTCGGAAGTTAGTTGATATTTTTTTTACAGTGTAGGACGTTGTAGAACAACACCTGTAATGAACAAGTCCTTAGTATCCATCGTCACTAAGTGTCGTTGAGCTCACGGGGTTAAAACAGTTTAGTAATGAATAGTAATAATTTATTAATTAAAGTTTAAGTTTCTTTCATATGTGTAAAAAAAAGGACGTAGCAAATTTAAGGTATTGAGTGGTTAGTGACGACGAAACTTTCCTTTATTTTAAATCGCCATCAATTTTGTGACTTACGAAAATAACATTTTTAACACTACACATGCAGTGCGGCGTGAGGAGTTGAACTGGTTGGAGTTCCGCTATACATTTGTGAGCATTGACAATGNAACTGGTTGGAGTTCCGCTATACATTTGTGAGCATTGACAATGAAATATTATGCAGTCCACACGCGCAAAAAATAACTGTGAACGTTGGTAATGGCTTGGTCAAACAATTTCCTGAAAAACTACCTCCAGTAATAAAATTAATTAGCAACCACAAAGCTGTTTGGTACTGATAACAAAATTAACGGTTATTATGCAAACGCAAACAGTTCTGTGGTCACAGCAAAATGAATATTTCCCCGCTAAACATTCTGCAAGGTCCATTTCATTTAAACGTTTGGCGAGATTCGCAGATTGTTTTTCTTTTTTTAAGTTGACTAGAATCAGAAGGTTTCGCCTCGGCAGAGAAATAATTTAATGTACGTGGCATAAACATGACGGCATTTGTTTTCGACACTAAAAATAACAGAGGCAGAAGTCTGAACCTAGTCACGTTTAATGAGAAATTATTGATATTCCTTTTAACTTCATAAGTTTTAAAATTTATAAAAAAATATTAAAACGTGCCACATTAACCAACCTAACAAATTTTTCACATGATTTTAGAAAACGTCTTTTAAGACTTTGTGTGTTCAAGTTTGCATTGTCGTATAATGTATAATACAATTTAAAAATTTTAAGGGTCTGTTATTTGGCACCCATATAGACCTAACAATTTTTCTAAGAAAACTATTTGTTAGTAATATTTTTAAAGACACTGCATACTCAGTATTCTATGTTTCTGAACGAAGCAATTGAAGCCTGTGTCTAGAAAAAATCCACACACCTATTGTGGGAAAAAATTATGTTCTGTGTTACCCTGTGATCTTAAACTTTTTAACGAGGCTGTATAGCACGAGTGTCGTATCCAGATGATGGTTACGCGCCAGTTTTGTTCGGCGGTGGTAATAGACGTTTCTAGGCCGTCGAGGAGAGGGAGCTGTCGACAGACCGTTGGCTCGACACATCGACCAGAGTTGCCGGGTCACGCTGGGATATTGCCTCGCCCCCGATCTGTCTCCCTGTCCCCCCGACAAGCGCTTCAGAGCGCCTCGCCTCGCGCTTGGGCGGCGACGTTCGGTTCAGGGGGGAAGAGAGAGCCCAGACGTGTGACAATCGATCGGGCAGCCGGAGCGATGGTTCCTCGGTCTCGATCCCCGCGCGCTGGGTCGAAACACTCGCCGGCAGTGTTGCCAGATATACTACTTACACACCGGGAAACCGACGACTTTATAGCTCAGTCTGCCGAACTATAATACATTCGCGGTTTCTTCCCACTTTATGAATCAAACCTTCGAAAAATCGCCCCATGTATTACGAGTTTGCTTGATTCCTAAAAATGCCATGTATCACAAGCGTTTTATACTTGTGTTGACATATAACTACCATATGTTTTAATCAATTGAAATTTTATTTATGTGTTACCTATAAATTATAATAATTAATTTATAATTATTCTGAATAAAAAATAGTGAGAAAATAGGTGAGTTGGTAAAGCCTAGAAATAAATAGTTCTTATACGAAATATCATTACACTGAGTGAGCACGACTGCGTTGCACTACACCGTTATGGATTTTCTATAACCGGTTAGGTTTTGTTTGCATGAGGTGAAGGAATATCCTGGAGGCAGAACTTTAGCAGTGTTCAGCAAAGTTGTAAGTAACCTTGAATGGACTATACGTCGTAGAGGATTTATTAAAACCCTTTCAGTCAGTGTGTCCAACAAGTTGCTCTAACGACATACGACGGTGAGGTGATCACATTTGAAATCAACCTTTGAAAAAAAGTTACAGCCCGTTAACTATATNTCTAACGACATACGACGGTGAGGTGATCACATTTGAAATCAACCTTTGAAAAAAAGTTACAGCCCGTTAACTATATATGTGCTACCGCATACACTGGCATGCAGACTCCCATTTAAGTAGGCAATGATATATCTAAACTAGTTCCAAGACTTGATCTTTAATTGCACGTGTAATATTTAAATGTATTGAAAATTAAGTTTATAATACTGTTAGAAGGCGCTTGAGGGGTGTATCTGAGTTCGTGAGGGATGGAGGTCTTCATAAAAATAAAATAATTAATTTTGATTCCTAATTTGTTTACACAGCAATTATTTACAGCATTAAATTGCCTATCTCGACCATCACTCTTCTTATTTCTCAGTGAGCGCAATATTTAATGTATATTTATACTATAATTAACGTCCTTGTTCATGTCACTGTTTCGTTATAGTCAATTAACCCGTAACTACAATTTGCACACGTCCAGTCTGTATGTTGCCATCATTTGTACTGTATTTCACTAACGCATCCAGTCCAATAGTACAGCCTGCCAGTTGCACTCTTCACTGCTCCGATGCTCGCAGTCACAAAATCCCCCCCCCCCCNCCCCCCTGCTGGGTACATCCGGTGATACTCATTGCTCTTGCTGCTCGTCGCTTGATTTCGCACAATCGTATAGACTCACCACTATCATCAACTCAACAACTCGGAGGCCCTACGCGCTTTTATAGTCGCTGCCCTTGACCTGGAAGGTTCGCCGCACCCCGAGTCACGCTGAGAGAAACTAGGACTGTAAACCACTAGATAATTCTTCAGATAAAAGCAGAAATTCTATCTGCTGGAGGTCAGGGGCGTGCTAGTCGCAAAACAATTATCGCGGCGGTGCGCTTTTTGAACAGAATTCCCGCTTCTTGGATTATCGCTCGCCTGACCTTCATTCCTCTGTTCTGGCCATCCGCTATAACACTATTCTGACCTCCACACACTCTTCACTCGCTCGCGCGTTGAAAAGGAGCGACGCGTAACAATATGAACTAGCGCATCGCGTGAATGTAGACATTATGCCCATTAGAACTTAAATTTTACATACGGCCGAAGGGTACGATATGAGGATACACGTACAGCTGCAGTAGGGATTCCAAAAGTGCTCTATTCCACATGAACAGGTCACAACCAGAAAACAGTCCCCAGTAAAGGAAGTTACTTACGCGTGGGATACATTCATTGAGACTGCTTTTCTGTGATCTCGTCAACAGCTTCTGCTATTATTAGGCACGGAAAACATTTTTTAAACTTCCAATCGACGTACGACGGAGCTTTGTGCTCACAATAGTCCAGTTACAGACAAAGACTACGTTAGCTACAACGGCTAAAATCATACGTTTAGCTGCGCACGAAACGATCACGCTGCTTAATATTCAATTTTAGAATTTCTTACCGTCCTAACGCTGTTTTCTGTTCCAGTTACAATATTTAGTGTGTAAAGTGAAAACGGCAAAATCTGTCGTTTGTACAATTACTTTACTCGCAGAAGTTTCGGCGCAGTGTCTCGTGACACGCGTTCACGCGTTTATCCGTAGTTTTACGCCATGCGAAGCCAGGGATAAACCCACCTGAAACCTTACGTGAACGACTTATCGACGCGACGCGAAGACCGCGCGCTAGCCCAGTGTGTCGTGCGTACAGTTGAAGATAGACGTGTGAGGTGTGACTTCGTCTCCCGTATCGTTCCCGCACTTCTCAACCTCGGACATTAGAAACACGTCCATCTGTACCGCTCCATTAGAGGCCACGGTGCTCTAGCCGAAAATCAATTCTAAGTTGAGCATTTCCAGCCGTTAGGGGTCTCCCTATTTATCATACGTGTTTCATTGAAAGCAGTTGTGTCTATTGTTATTTTTAAAAAAAAACTGTGGAATATTAAAATTATTTTTTATGGATAGAAATGAAAGTCGATATTTTGTTGTCAATTTACAAATTTGGTTATTGGAACATAGATCTGGTTGTTGAGAAGTATCAAAGTCAGCAAAAACCGCTATATATAGCCCTCTGTTTAAGTTATTTATTATTCTGCGAATCAGGGTTTTGAACTATAGAAACAATGATTTATTATTATGTGCTGTGTTGAAACCCCTTAAAATTCTGAGGAAACAGAACACGTGGAAAGCTCGTTTATACTATTTTCAATCGCCGGATATGAACTTCAGGAGATAAATGTTGTTAACTTGGAAGGCTCCTTAAGTGTATCTTATATTCGTTTGCATTGATAGCCAACGCGCTTGGTTTCCAAGGACACCGAACAGTTTATTGTTCGTGCCCGACACCAGGTATGTCTCGTAATCAAAGGGCCGTGAATTTCACAAACTAGTTTTGTGGCAGGTAGTTACGCGCATATATAGGCTGCTTAAGATCTATGCGTGTAAAAATTGTGTATTCTTCCGCCCTGTGTAAAATTAACATGGCCGTGGGCCTCATCACTTAAATCTTGCGTCGGTCAAGTGAAAATTGCGTTGTTATTATAAAAGTGAATATTTCACAAATCTTCTCATTCCTTTGGTGAAAATCCCGACCAGGCCATGGGCTACATACGTGTACCGATTTTAGTTTCATTAATTTAGTTTAGTTAACTGACAATACTGCGGCATAATACAGCAGTACTGATAAACCCCCCCAAAAAAACCCCTTTTCTGGGTTGCGACGTGATACTTTGCCTGCCTCTGGCCATTTATTGACAAAATGTTATCTTTGGGAAAAAGCTAAGCTGGCAAAGACAGTTGCAGCGTAAATAAAATATGGGGCTAAGAGCGAATTTCAGCTATGTGGTAGCCAGTTTCTGAGTTCCAGCACCAGATAGTTATTTTGCCACCAGAACTACTGTCAAAAAAACCCCGTGGTTTGCACTCATAGTTAGCTCAGTATTTACATAAGTAAGTGGTTTGAAATACTAGTACACTTCTCCGGCCAAGTTTTAAGCGACTAGAATAAGTTCAAGACGTACAAATTATTTTTTTTATAAAAGTACGTGAGTCTTTCAGAAAGTGAAAAGCCGTGCAGATCGTTGTTTGAACACGTTTTAAGTCAGTTATGCGGGTACATCTTTATATAAATCGCGATATGTATAGCAGGCAATATTCATTTTTTTTTTCGTTACAAATACACAATAACTGTATACTGTAAAGCTATATACACACAGCACAGAATTTGGAATTAACCTAGCAGTTTAGAGGTGCCACTATCAGAAATTGTTGGGAATTGTCTCTTACTTTCTGGTGAAACAAATTTTGAACTTGCAAAACGTTTTGACGTATTGCGAATTTTGTTTTCGTGGTTTAACTTTCGGCCTGGTTCGTAAAATAACTCAAAAATAAAAGAAAGTTTATATTTCTCATCCATCGTGGGCCGCGGTGGTGTAGTGGTTAGACTACTCGCCTCCGACTCAGGCGAACCGGGTTCGATTACCAGCGGGGTTGCTCCCGGATATACGCACGTAGTAATCGCGCCACGCGATGTCGCTGGTCGGCGAGTTTTGTCGGGGATCTCCCGTTTCCCTCACTCTCGCATTCCGGCGCTACTCCATGCTCAACTCACTTTACCCTCATCGGCTCTTCTTCACCACGGCCTTGGCTGTCCTCAGACTCCCGATCAAAGGCTGGTTGGCTCAGTAGTATTCATCACGGTGATGGAAACTGTGACTGCGCCCGTGGAGAGAGTAGAGAGAATGTGAAGTAGAGTGATATCGCTGACTGCGCAGAATCAGTCTCCGTGTCCCATCATTGAACTGCTTCTCTGCCAACACTGCTATCATAAACGACGCGGATAAGACTTTCGGATAGGACACTGTTTAAGTAAACCAGTGCTTTGAGATATCTGTCTAATTTTTCTAGCCAACTTTTAATGCAGTCTCATTAAAATCAAATCGGTAAAAAGTATTTTACTAACATAGAAGTGCTTGCCTTTTGAAAATTAGGGTATAAACAACACGTTCATGACTGTTGACCATGTGACTCTGACAGTTGTGTTGGTTTTGGGTAGGTCAATGTTGGGCACATGCGCAGAACACTGACGCTACTCCCCACCTGTGGTGTACGTAATGGTTCGTAGGGTCTAAGGTTAACTGGCACAGACTATAGGTGCCTTGAAGGTTGAGGGTATCAAACAATGACTTCATCACGACTTAGATTTGAATCGGTTTATTCAACGGGAATTCATTCACACATTCTCGGCAATGTTACTTTAACGCCATGCGAGTTCAAGGCCTGAAGGGCTGATGGCAATGCTCTGGCTAATCGGTCTACCTCATATGTACTCTATGGTGGGGACAAGGCACGTTGATCCCGCCATTCCCTGCCACCGCCTACCGCAGTATGGAGGTTTCAATCCACCAACCACTTCCAAGGGTCTGTGAAGCGGTGAAGGGTTTTGAACCGAGATTACCTGAAGCGAGAGACAACAATGTCTCCCACTTGACATGTAACTTAAGATTGGTGAACGTTGTTCGCTGTGAAGTACGCACTTTTGAAGTAAATCTCTGAAAAATATAATACAGTTTCGTAACTACAAGCGTGATACAGTTCGCGCTGGAATGCGGGCTCTCAGTTAAACTGGCATCTTATAAGTAAAAATTAGTTATAGTTTTTTAAGACTTAAAGTTTTACTACGAATATAATGCTAAAATTTATGGCCAATGAAGTATGGTGTTTCTGGTTTTATACACGTTAGAGTATGAATTTGCGTAATAGTAGGCCTAACACATTTACATTGCTAACAATTTCAAGGTTTCACTTGGATGACGTGTGAATAAACGAATCAGGCCTCTGGTTATGTTAATTTGACGTATGGTGGAAGGATACAATATAAGTACAAGAAGGACTTTAAAAAGTGCTCAGATATAATCAATCTGTGGTTACTTCACACTGTTTGAAATAAACCTTTAAGAAATTTCGGCCATGTTTAACACGTGTGCTTGTGTTTTAAACGAAGCATATGCAACAAACTTTTAATACTGTTATCAACCATAAAGTATTCTAATGTTTTTAAACTTAACTTTTACTTGTTTATTGTCTTTTAATTATAATGTTTGTTTCGTACTCAATTTGAAATAAAAATTGTGAGAACAGTGCTGCTTTGTCAACGATTAGTAAGAAATAGTTTACAGGTAAAATTGTTATTAAATTGAGTTCCGGTACGCTAATTGTTAGGTAAATACCTCTTATTTAAATATTCACATTTTTAAAGTAGTAAGGGTAGAAAATTATTTTATTTTTGGGTATTAAAATTATTTATCTTTTTGATAAATAATAAGTGAAACATATGGGGCGTAGGTAAAAGACTCTTCGTGTGTTCTTTTCATGAAGGAAAAAACATCAGACGGCGCAGGCCGTTTATTTATTCTGAAATTGCTTTTTTTTTCCACCGCATTTGTTAAGCTTCTCAGCGCTCGCAACAGGGTTGATTTTTTATCGTATTTTACACTTTAGTTTTAAATAACAGGAACTGAATTTTTGATCAGTAATTAAAAAGGAATTTTAACGTTAAAATATTTAATAAATTTGCATCCAGATGTGATGGCAGGACGGTTACGGCTTCGAAGTAGGCAAAATTGCCTACAAGAACAGTTGCTTGATCTCTAGCGTTTATTTGTTTTCCTCCGGCGTAAAATATTTACGGTTATCAAATAAAGTTTATATACGTACTGTAAACCTACCTAGTTAAGTGAAAAGTTGTGGAAAAGTGTTTTTTACTTCAGGTGTAAAATATATTTCAACGTGTATCGTTTTTCTTGGCAGATGAAATGAGCGTCCCGGAATACTTGACGTTGGTTACGTGTGTAAATACAAGTTTTTTTTTCTAACCTTGGATGACTTTTGTGCTTGGTAATTACTTAAGGACCACGTCTGGTTATACGCCACAGCTTCGTAACTTCCCTCCAGGTGTTTGAAATACATTCACGTAACAAGCTCAGACGTTTCAGTGAACTGAATATTTACCAAAACCCAAATAAATTTTCTCAAAAGTGCTAAAACCCAGCCAGGAAGAAAAATATTATATAAAAAATGCACGCTAACAAAAAAGGGAAATAAAATTTGACCCTTATTTATGCGTGCACGAGTGGCACGAGATTGTTGATATTGTTAGCTACCATCTCATTTGTCGCCGCTTAAGTTACGTACTTAAATAAGCGACGCGAGCTGTGTGCTCGAATTTCCCCTTTTTCGTTGTATTGAATGCTCGTTTGCGTTAATATTAATTTAATCAGGTTAAAGTTCTCCTTTCATCGAAGTGACCTATCATATATGATTCCCTCTCGTCTACCCAGCTAACAGTTACGGAAACATTTGCGTAATGCTCTATACCGTGAATTACCAACGATCGAATCATTAGCAATACAGATACCGTTAAACAAACATAAAATCTACTCAAATACTATAAAAAAAATTTCGAACATTTATTATGTTACGCTCTTTCAAATCTACCACCATTGCTGCTACAGCTGAAGATTGTAAACAAAGCATGGAGTATTAGACGTCACGTGGTATTGTATTTGTTCACGTGTAGTGGAAGGATGCGTTATGGGTACCTGGAAGTAGAACTTAAGGAGGGCTTCAGAAAGGTGTGACGTAACCGTGAATGGACTATAACCACGAACAGCACACAGAGATAACACTATCTAGGTGTTACTCTCACTTAACCAAAAACAAAGATATGTTTTTCATGCGAAAATGGTTACTGGAATATTGCATCTAATAGCAGGTATATGTAGACTCCAAGTGTTAATTGTTACCAAAGGAGATCCATTAAAATTATAATAAACCACTAGCTCGACATTTCTATAGAATAAATCACAAATTGTGTTCTTCTNAAAGGAGATCCATTAAAATTATAATAAACCACTAGCTCGACATTTCTATAGAATAAATCACAAATTGTGTTCTTCCGAGCAGATATACTAGTAAAATATTACGGTATGCTGGAATCAGGCAATAATAATAACCAGACATGGGAAAGAACCAAACTTTAGCAAGAATTTGAAGGCTAAGGAGAGTTCATGTAAATGACATGAAGTACTGGCAGGGGGGTTCCTATCTGTTTTCCAGAGATGACAACACCGTCGGATTTGTTCCCGGAGGTGCGCGTGTGGTCCGGTACTATTATCTAGTGTATTTGTCTACTGTTCATAGATCTAAATTTTTTTCCCTTCTATCTCTCTCTCTCTTTCTAGCCTAGTTCTGCTGAAATGCGACGTGGCATCCTGTAGAACGTGGCTAAAGCCACCGCTAGCCGCCGTGACAAATGACTTTCAGCGGTGTTGCGAAGAACTTTGTGTGGGCGCAGAGCTCTGAGAGTGAAAGGAATCCGCCCATGAGTTGGTAAAAGGGGGGGGGGAGAAGACAGCCAAACCATTGTTTCTCACGTCGCGTTGCTTGACAAATGCTTCGCAGATATTCGCGAAGACGTCGAGTGTTCCCACTGTGGCCACACGAAGGCTGCGACAACGAGAGAGAGAGAGAGAGAGAGAGAAAGAGATAGAGACTGCACTATTAGCACAGAATAGGTAAGTATAATCCATTCACGGTTACTTCCAATTTTTCTGAAGCCCTGCTAAAGTTCTACTTCCAGGATATTCCTCCGCCCCGTGAAAATAAAGCTTTTCGGGTATAGAAAATTACACCACATTTGTGCGCACTCAGTTACATAATATTTTGCATAATAACTATTTCTTACTACATATTACCAACGCATCGATTTTCTCTGTGTTTTTATTCATACTAATTATAAAATACAAGCAAAAGTTCAATTTAATAAAAAATGAGGTACTTTTATGATAACAAAATTATAAGACGCTTCTGATTCACGACATATATAGGACACAAGTAAACACATCATCATACATGAAGTTATTTTTCAAAGTTTTGATTCATACCTACACATAAACGAAATGGCATAGTGGTTCCTTTGATGTAGACATACCCATTCTCTGACTGGCTGAGCGAGGCTCTGAGAAAAGGCCCTCGTGTTTGATTGGCTACTCCGTGGAGCGAAAGGTCCCCTGTTGGCTGAGCTGCTGGATGGCTAGTAGGTTAACAGGCACTGATTGGCGAACGGCATTTCAACATTTTGCTGGTATGTGCGGTTGTAGTTAACAGTATAAGCGGCAGTTTCGCCTCTGTAATCATACGTATTCTCTGCTACAAGCGTGCATCAACATGAAGTTGCGTAGCTCATTTTTGTTGGGGGGTTTTATATATAATGTCTGATGAAAGCGCCGTAAATATAGCATACTAATGCTCTCGCATTTGAAGCTATTCTTGCTTTGATAAGCGCATGTTAGATGCTCAGGAAGTAAGCTTGACCAGCGTCTGAAACGTGGAATGCACATTAGTATATTTTCAATATCAGAACCATAAAACTGCCGTAATATCGAGGATGTTGAGTCAACATTGCGTTTCTTTTAAACATGATGCAAATTTGATGTTAGGTGAACACTCTTTCCACGCAAATGTTATTTAAAAGACTTACATCCTTCGTTTTATTTTTCCTTCGTTGAGGAACAGTTTTTGTTGAATCAAACAAAGTTTGTTTGGCGCAAACAAATTAATTGTTTATGTAGGGGCAATTGAATATATTGTTGTTGTAACCAAATTATTTTGTTGTCCTCATTAGGTTGCCCCAATCACAAATTTGGTTGGTGCAACCAACAAATTGTTTGCATCTATGTACATTAAACCGTTTCGATTAATATAGAAAAAGGTGGAAACTCAACCAAGTTTCGAACCTAGACCAACAACTCCCGAGCGCTACGAATTAGCGACAGTGACTACAGAAGANTGGAAACTCAACCAAGTTTCGAACCTAGACCAACAACTCCCGAGCGCTACGAATTAGCGACAGTGACTACAGAAGAACTTCCAATGTTTTTTAATAAATACAATTAAAACACCGGACAACGTGCGCAAACAAATATTTCAAGTTTCACAGCTTCACTTTTTAATTTCCTCCTGAACTTATTTAATTAGATTTTTTTAACCATTATTGAGCATCAGTAAATGCAGTAACAAACACTGTTACTATCCTAGTTGTCACAAAAAAAATGCAAACAATCTCTCGAGCTGTATTTTCAAACGAAGGCTATCAAATGAGTAGCCAAACAAATACATACAGTTGATTCAACAAAATATTTTGTCGACAGTTTAATTTCTTTCCACTCGGCACAGAGGTTTTATTTATTTGAACATGTATTCAGTTAAATGAATAAAATTGATTTCGTTGCTTTTGAAGTTTTGTTTTATCAACTATTTTGTTGGGCAACTAAATATATTTTTGGCCCTATGCAAGCAAAATTTTGTTGGCTGGAACAACTCTTTCTCTCAGTCTTATTTACCGTCGACTATTTGGGGTCTGGCATGTTTTTTCTCCCTCTCCTACGAGGTCTTGTACGAGACCAAGATTAAAGTACTTCTACTTATGTATCCATCTCCATCTGATAATCACAAAGGTTTGCTATTGTAAATGGCGTGACACTTCGTGCGCAGACATGTCAGCAATTCTAACAGCTTTTGTAATATATTCTCACCTAAGAATATTTGCAATAAACAATTTCCACTTTTGATAAATTTTTAATACGTACATTGGTAGCTTAATGCCACAACAATGTTGACGGTCTCTTTANACAATTTCCACTTTTGATAAATTTTTAATACGTACATTGGTAGCTTAATGCCACAACAATGTTGACGGTCTCTTTAGAAGAAAGGAAACTCCAGTAAGGTAACTTATGAGTTTTGAAACCGAACCTACGGTGTAGATGATCGATTTTGTAATCGACTGGACATTTCAACAGCCCATAAATGGTAGCAGATAAAAACTTGTTTTTTCACATGATGAGGGCATAGATCTCATATGCCAGACATCAGACCTATAGTCTATTAGCGGCTTCTTCACACATTTTTAATCAAACCTTTCAAAAACCACCCCATTTATGAGATGCTTGATTGTTTCCTAAATGCGCCATACATCACATGCATTACATACTCCTGTTAACATAAAAATACATTACTTTTGGTTAAACAGAACTTTCACTTATATTGAATCTATAAAATTAAAATATTTCACTTATTAGTAATATGAATAAAAACAGCGAGAAAATAGGTGTGTCGGTAATGCGTAGTAATAAATAGTACTTTTGCAAAACAGCANGCCTAGTAATAAATAGTACTTTTGCAAAACAGCATTACACTGAGTGCGTACGAAAGCGGTGCGCTGACCCTTTGGTGCAATTTTCTAGACTTGGTTAAGCTATATTAGCATGAGACGGAGAAATAACCTGGAAGTAGAATTTTAGCAGGGATTCAGAAAAGTGGGAAGTAACAGTGAATTGACTATAACGCACGTTCCCTTTACAATCATATACATACGTAGACGATCTTTTTTTTTTGTAACTGGATTACCCATTTTAGATTATTTAATACTTTGGCCTACTTGAAAATGAGTTCTACATTTTTTTGCACCACCGCATGCACAAACATACAACACACTTTATTANCAATTTCCACTTTTGATAAATTTTTAATACGTACATTGGTAGCTTAATGCCACAACAATGTTGACGGTCTCTTTACAAAGGAAACTCCAGTAAGGTAACTTATGAGTTTTGAAACTGAACCTACGGTGTAGATGATCGATTTTGTAATCGACTGGACATTTCAACAGCCCATAAATGGTAGCAGATAAAAACTTGTTTTTTCACATGATGAGGGCATAGATCTCATATGCCAGACATCAGACCTATAGTCTATTAGCGGCTTCTTCACACATTTTAAATCAAACCTTTCAAAAACCACCCCATTTATGAGATGCTTGATTGTTTCCTAAATACGTCATACATCACAAACATTGCATACTCCTGTTAACATAAAAATACATTATTTTTGGTACAACAGAACTTTTACTTATTATGCATCTATAAATTAAAATATTTCATTCATTAGTAATATGAATAAAAACAGTCAGAAAATAGGTGTGTCGGTAATGCCTAGTAATAAATAGTACTTTTGCAAAACATTATTACACTGAGTGCGTACGAAAGCGGTGCGCTGACCCTTTGGTGCAATTTTCTAGACTTGGTTAAGCTATATTAGCATGAGACGGAGAAATAACCTGGAAGTAGAATTTTAGCAGGGCTTCAGAAAAGTGGGAAGTATCAGTGAATTGACTATAACGCACGTTCCCTTTACAATCATATACATACGTAGATGATCTTTTTTTTTTGTAACTGGATTACCCATTTCAGATTGTTTAATACATTGGCCTACTTGAAAATGAGTTCAAAATGTTTTTTGCACCACCACATGCACAAACATACAACACAATTTATTAGAGGGGGAGAGAGGGATATGGGAGCCAGTGGTGGGGAGGGGGGTGATTAGATTAAAACAAACATGTGCATGGTCACAGAAATTTTGAGACTCGCCACTTTTAACCCCCGATACCGATATCTGTAAACAAGAATTCTGTGCTTATGCTTCCGCTTAGTTTCCGAAACGTCGGAAAGCCTACGGATGATGGCGGCGACGAAGTAATGATAGCCCGCAAGCTGGTGTCAACCCATGGTAAAGTAAAAATTACAGATAATATGGTAGGATTATTCTGACGTGGTATATTTTTGTCTTCCGTAGTACAAACGGCGGCAGACACAGGCATCACTTTGGGACGGATTAAGGAGGCCCATGAAAAACATGCGGCCACGTGGGGACCCGAAATGCAGTGACGCAGGGTCAGCAGCTTCCTAATTACTTTGTCTTGAAATGCATAATGTTACATGCTGCTCTGCAACGCTTCCCTCGCCCCGTCGCGCTCGAGCGAGTGCAACAGTGTGTCAGTGGTGGAGTGATACCACGAGGAGTCAGCGGAGATTTACAAAGGTCTGTATTTATCGTTGCAAGAATGTTCTGGTCATTGCCCCGTATATCAACGTGAATCGGGGTACGGAGAACATTAACATTCTCGATCGGGTCAACGCGACTGTTGAAGCCGCGACAGGCCTCCGAGCCGACTCTGTCTATAATTTGGAGTATCGTACGGCCTTCGGAGCCACGTGTACGAACNAGCCGCGACAGGCCTCCGAGCCGACTCTGTCTATAATTTGGAGTATCGTACGGCCTTCGGAGCCACGTGTACGAACACAATGAAGCGACGCTGAGCGAGCAAAGCGACGAGTGGCTACGGGAGTGAAGACTGTGGACTGCGAGCATCGGTACAGTGAAGAGTGATACTGACAGGTGGGACTATTGAACTGGATGTGTGACAGACATTTGGAATGGTGGCAATTGATTGAAAATGTGTAAATAACGAGTGTGTATTAAGTGGCATCGACCAATATAGAAACACTGATAATCACCTTTCATTGGAATCAAGATAGACATAAAACAGTAAGATAACTTATTGTAATTAAATTTTTTCAGTTTGAAATAAATCTCACTACTAGATAAGCGCTTTTGACGTTTGTCTTTCTATAGCTTTTATTAATCTTTACCAAAATTTTTAACTTTTGACTTATGCATACCATAAAATTTGTTTGTTTAAACACATCCAATTAATATACATTAAATTAAAAAATTAACTGTTTTAAAGCGAATTGCAATTTATGCTTGTATTAGCAGGTTACCTGAATTTCAATTTCTCGTGTAAGTTTAAGAAAGTATTGCTGACACAAAAGAACTGCAAATGTGAGAGATATAGTAAGAGATAAGACGATTTGTGATAAGAAGTAGTTGAGAAGTGGGGCTGTGAAAACATATCTTGTAATGTAGCACATAAAACGCCTTCATTCGTCCTGGCCACCACTTTAAAAATCCCTAGGTAGGTGCCGATAATCGAACCAATATTTCACCCGTGACGGGCAACGGTTCTACCCACTATGCCACATATGCAGCTAACGAGTTCAGTACGTGACATAAAATTATCTATATATGGAGTTTTTAAGTGTGGACAAGACAGCGATAAATCATAGCCCATCCATCTAATGACCTTCAGTGTATTCAAAGAACACGTGAGTGAACAATATCAATAAATAATTGTAGTAATAATAACATAAACGTTGCTGGAGGGATACATATTTAAAATTTAAAATTTGTTTCAAATATTCCGTAAGTCGTAGGTTCTGTAAATAAATATAAATTGTTTAGAACAAAACAATATTGCTTAACTTGAGAAATCCTACAGCAAAACCACCATAATAAAGATACACAATGTTCATAACCGACATCGTTTTCACTGGAGCATTATGTGGCACGATAATGATGAAATTCTTANAGCCGCGACAGGCCTCCGAGCCGACTCTGTCTATAATTTGGAGTATCGTACGGCCTTCGGAGCCACGTGTACGAAGACAATGAAGCGACGCTGAGCGAGCAAAGCGACGAGTGGCTACGAGAGTGAAGACTGTGGACTGCGAGCATCGGTACAGTGAAGAGTGATACTGACAGGTGGGACTATTGAACTGGATGTGTGACAGACATTTGGAATGGTGGCAATTGATTGAAAATATGTAAATGACGAGTGTTTATTAAGTGGCATCGACCAATATAGAAACACTGATAATCACCTTTCATTGGAATCAAGATAGACATAAAACAGTAAGATAACTTATTGTAATTAAATTTTTTCAGTTTGAAATAAATCTCACTACTAGATAAGCGCTTTTGACGTTTGTCTTTCTACAGCTTTTATTAATCTTTACCAAAATTTTTAACTTTTGACTTATGCATACCATAAAATTTGTTTGTTTAAACACATACAATTAATATACATTAAATTAAAAAATTAACTGTTTTAAAGCGAATTGCAATTTATGCTTGTATTAGCAGGTTACCTGAATTTCAATTTCTCGTGTAAGTTTAAGAAAGTATTGCTGACACAAAAGAACTGCAAATGTGAGAGATATAGTAAGAGATAAGACGATTTGTGATAAGAAGTAGTTGAGAAGTGGGGCTGTGAAAACATATCTTGTACTGTAGCACATAAAACGCCTTCATTCGTCCTGGCCACCACTTTAAAAATCCCTAGGTAGGTGCCGATAATCGAACCAATATTTCACCCGTGACGGGCAACGGTTCTACCCACTATGCCACATATGCATCTAACGAGTTCAGTACGTAATATAAAATTATCTATATATGGAGTTTTTAAGTGTGGACAAGACAGCGATAAATCATAGCCCGTCCATCTAATGACCTTCAGCGTATTCAAAGAACACGTGAGTGAACAATATCAATAAATAATTGTAGTAATAATAACATAAACGTTGCTGGAGGCATACATATTTAAAATTTAAAATTTGTTTCAAATATTCCGTAAGTCGTAGGTTCTGTAAATAAATATAAATTGTTTAGAACAAAACAATATTGCTTAACTTGAGAAATCCTACAGCAAAACCACCATAATAAAGATACACAGTGTTCATAACCGACATCGTTTTCACTGGAGCATTATGTGGCACGATAATGATGAAATTCTTAAAATTTTGGAAATANTGTTCATAACCGACATCGTTTTCACTGGAGCATTATGTGGCACGATAATGATGAAATTCTTAAAATTTTGGAAATAAAATTCTTTGCTCTTTAGAATTACGCTTTCAGATTTTTTTCCGTGAGATAACTTTGGGTTATTTTCGGTATCCGTAAACAATTAAACGTGTTTTCCAACATTATTGCATTACAACAAGTAAAAAAATAATTAATTCATTTCGGAATTTTATTTTATAATGATTCTAATAATAAACAACCTTTTTCCAAAAACTCAATTCCATAAAAACTTGGGTACATTGCAAAAAAACATTAAATAACCGGTGATATGCGCGTCGTTGCATTATGCATAATGGCGCATGCAAATAAGTCATGCAAGTGTATACAAAGGCTATGGCATATATAAATGCAGCCCTCAGAATAGTGCATAGGATGAGATATTNTAAGTCATGCAAGTGTATACAAAGGCTATGGCATATATAAATGCAGCCCTCAGAATAGTGCATAGGATGAGATATTTTGTGATTAATGAGTGATAGCGAAGCCAAGATGACGCAAGATAAGTTAAAGCAATATCATGTGGAGTTTGAGAGAGNTTGTGATTAATGAGTGATAGCGAAGCCAAGATGACGCAAGATAAGTTAAAGCAATATCATGTGGAGTTTGAGAGAGGCCAGCTGATGAAACTATAGGAGAAAGGGTGGGTAGCGCACCAGTCACTGTCTGTTATTTGAGCAATTTGGACTCCATAGTCACATTGTATTACCAACAATGAGCACGTGAAGGGATCAGTGGACTCGTGCACAAACGGAAACAATGCGCGCCGCTTATGGACGATCCGTTATCACATTAGAACGGGACAATTTTATTGTAAGACAGGCAGCNCGGAAACAATGCGCGCCGCTTATGGACGATCCGTTATCACATTAGAACGGGACAATTTTATTGTAAGACAGGCAGCTGGACAGTCGGCAGCTTCCTGGTCCACTAGAGCATCGTATCTTCGCCACACACTAAACATTTTTGTACAAACGTTCCTTTGAAGACAAGCTGCGAAATGCAATATTGTTTGTGAAAATTGCATCATCCAGAAAGAATGGCCCGAATGAATCCAAACACGGAGGATGTGTAGAACAGTGTACCAGCAATNCGGAAACAATGCGCGCCGCTTATGGACGATCCGTTATCACATTAGAACGGGACAATTTTATTGTAAGACAGGCAGGTGGACAGTCGGCAGCTTCCTGGTCCACTAGAGCATCGTATCTTCGCCACACACTAAACATTTTTGTACAAACGTTCCTTTGAAGACAAGCTGCGAAATGCAATATTGTTTGAGAAAATTGCATCATCCAGAAAGAATGGCCCGAATGAATCCAAACACGGAGGATGTGTAGAACAGTGTACCAGCAATAAGTGATTACGATTGCAGAGAGATGGCGTACACGTAGGCCCAGCAGCGCCCTCTCTTGTGTGACCGGAAAGGTCAGTGTTACGGCAAGCTGTCAGTGAAGAGCCGTCAAACGAAGTGAAAGCAAGTGCCAGTATGCCTCGTCGACGTCAAAGTGCGCCATATCAGCAATTGAGTGAGTTCGTACATGGCAGAATGATTGGTCTCCGGGAAACAGGTTTGTCATACCGTGACATTCCGGCTTGTACAGGGCATGCTGCTACAACAGTGATGCGTGTGTGGAATCAGTGGATAGAAGAAGGTTGTACACAGCGACGGGCGAGTACTGGACCACACAATGTGGCCACAGCACGGGATGACCGCCGTCTTGTCCGCATGGCCGTAAAGAACCGTACAGCCTCGTCCACAGTGTTGGCTTGACACTGGAGCACTGCAACGGGTGTGGACTTGTCTGCGTCGATGGTTCGACGCCGTCTGCTGCGGGCTGGACTGGTGGCACGCATGCCATTGCGTCGGCTTCCATTGTCCGGAAACCATAAACGCCTCAGACTGCAATGGGCACGTGGATACCGTCGCTGGCGTGATGGATGTCAAAATGTAGTGTTTTCGGACGAGTCCCGCTTCAACCTGTCCTACAGTGATGGTTGCATACGTGTTAGACGCTACCGTAGTGACCACAATCTGGCAGCCTGCATTGTGGAGCGGCATAACGGACAAACGCCAAGTGTGGTGGTTTGGGGCGCCATTGGATACAACATGCGATCTCGACCCCTACGTATTGAGAGCAATCTGAACAGTAGCCGCTACATGAGGCAGGTTTTAGAGCCCGAGGCATTATCCCTCCTTCACGCAACTCCACATGCTATATTTCAGCAGCACAATGCCCGGCCACATGTGGTGAGTAATGTGTAAGCCTTCTTTAATGAACGATGAGTACTACTGCTTCCCTGGCCTGCACGTTCGCCTGACATGTCACCCATCGAACATGTCTAGGATATAGTTGGTTGGCGACTTGTTCGTCACGGTCCTCCAGCAACCACTGTTGATTCTTTGTGGACTCGCATAGAAACCACATCGACGGAGATTCCCCAGGAACATTTCTAGGTTCTCTTTGATTCCATGCCACAGCATTTAGGGGCTCTAATTGCAGCACGTGAGGGCTTCACACCATACTGAATTTTCAAGGACACAGATCATGTACAGTTCTGTAATCCTAATCATTTGTGTACTGTCATGTACCTTATTTGTGGAATATAGTTCATTTCAATACCATGCATCCTTCTTTGTGTTTGCATTTTTCACAAAGGTTAGTGTCAACTTTTGTATCACTACAAACTAATTTAAGTAAATTTCACAAATCCTTAGTGCACAATGTGTAAAACTAATGTTGAATTTTAACAATAAATATGCATATTTTCAAGTTTATTGTAAACGCTGAGATACTTAAACAATTTTGTGTTTTCTAAACTATAAGCTGTACGCGGGTATTTAAGCACTTTTTAAATCAACATTTGGAAAATGTCAAAGCCTCTACCTGAATATATTTTAACTGGTACACTGAATGGCGTGCGCCCATTTAAGTTGGTAATGACAGAGGGAAAGTAGTTCCATGTCTTAGTGTTTCATTAAAAATGTAAATATATAATTTTGGAATACTGAAATTTTTTTTTTCATTCTGTGTTTAATACATAATAGTGTAAGAGTTATCATATTTATGAAATACTTACTTTTATAATAATTCCACAGTTATACCTGACCGACGCATGAATAAAGTTTTCATGCGCATGACAATGTTGATTCCACATATGGTGGAAGAATACACGGTGTGCATAGAAGTAGATCTTAAGGAAGGGCTTTCAAAAGTGCTCAGTTTACCGTAAACGGTCCTTAATGTGTTTTAAATATACAATATTTTAGGCACAGAGTTACAAGATAATATTTAGCAATTAGTTTCCAAAGAATTGTTTGCAACAATTATAGATTTTTTTTGTTTTTACTGTACAAAAGCTTTTAGCACAAACAAAATTGCGATCCCAATGACATTTACGTGTTCTGCCTCAGCATCGCCGCATTCGTTTTAACTGCCGCCAGCAGGAAGCTATGTATGAATGGCACGAGGCCGCAACAGTACTGGCGTGTGGAGAACAGAAGGCGAGAATTAAGATTCCTGCCACAATTCACAACGTCGTACGTTCCCCAGGGAGTAACAGTCTGAGGAGCCATCAAGTTTGATCACAGTTTGCCGATGGTAGTGATGCGAGGATCATCGAGTGCACGGCAGTTACGTGTGAGACAACTTGCCTGGCAGCACGTAACGTTTCTTGGCTGGGTGCCCAGGGGCCAGTTCCCAAAAGATACTGCTCGTTTTACACAGCCGTTGTTTCGCAGGAGGATTGACGCCAGGCTTGGATACCTCCGTGGTCTGCCTGCTCTCCTGATGTGTCGCCCATCAGAATTAGATAGGTGTTTCGTAAAAGTTTTTAAACATCTCATGTCTGGCGGTAAGGAAGCACAGCGACGGCGATGGAAAATAGCATAAATGAGATTCACGCGTATTCTGTGTCCTCGGAACTTTAAGAGGTGACTGTGGGGTTTTTAATACAGCAATCTGCTCAGAAAAGAGAAAGCATAGTCACTATAGTTTAAAATACTGTTCTACAGAAGAATGTATATTGTTAACAGAGGGCTATGATTTACAGCGGTATTTGCTCACCTTGACACTTTTCAACGATCACATTTATAATGCAATAACCAAATTTTTGAATTGCCAACGAAATATCGCCTTCCATATCTGGTCTGAAAAAATTTTTGCTTTATAACATTCTATATAGTATATTTTAAAAATTAGGGTAGACACACCTGCTTACAACGAGACCCATATGACAACTCTCTGGCCTTTACAGATATGACAAAATCTGCTACAAGATAACCTGTGGCATTTATTTGATTGCGTGTGATACAGGCGCCCCCTTAATACGTTATATAATACAACGTATTTTTCCCGGCGTAAAAACTTTGTGTTAATGAGCGAAGACGAGAAAATAATGGAGATAGTTTCACGGTTATTACTGTATGTTTATTTACTCTTTTCTACAGCTCTCAGCAATAATTTCAGTTACAAAAATTTTAAGTGAATCTTTTTCACCTTACAATTATTTTTTTTTCTTGTTTTACGCATTATTTATGTAATTTGCTTTCCGAATAATTTTTCCTTGAGCACAACAATTACAGAATGACTACTCCTCAAATGAAAATATACCGCCCTATATGTAAGTGTTGCATTAAGTTCCATTAAGATAAAAGAGGCAGGCTAGGATTTTTGAAAAGTTCTTTTATTTTTCTGTCCAGCATGTATTTAAATTTCAAAACACATGAAACATGAAAACCTCTATTACAGAATAAATTCAGAACATCAATTTTTTTTTATTTTCTTGCCGAATGAAATTGATAAGCTCCAATAAATACAGATATAATACAGTTCTATAGTCAACGATACAAGGAAAACGCATCCCTAATAATTCGTCCCTCAACAGAAAATAAAAGCTTGCGGATTGTAGTTTCACTTTTATTGACTGGCGCAGGGAAGCAGGAAGAAAACTTTATTTTCGCGATGTCCTTCGAACTTCCTCTCCTCCTTCCCTTCTTTACTCCGAGGACTTGAATTCCAATGTTATTCTTTGAGTTTGTAAGTGCCCTTGAGAGAAGAGGAAGTCAGTCTAATGGATGCGATTTCCATTTATCCGTAGCGCTTCCCGACCCTCTCCCACTTCTCTGTCAGGACCAAAGAAAGGTACTTAATAGAGGAGGCTTTGCATAATATATCTCTAATTTTCTCGACGCTCCAGTGCAAACGAGGTCTGCTGTTGAGGACTTCGACACGCACTTAATTCCTGATTTATAAATTTCGCGCGCGCGTTACACAATGCCTACTGTATTTTAAAAGCCTTTTCTTAAAAAAATGTTCTTGAAATTATTCGTTTTCATTTCATCCTTACAATTGATTGTATTTAAATTTACTACCCTCCTTCAAAGTTATAACATTTTTCGTTTTAGGAAATATCTCTAAATAGTATAAAACAAAGTCGCTTATCCACGTCTGTATGTGTATTCGCTTAGTACTTCTAAACTACTTAATGGATTTTGATGCGGTTTTCAACATCATTTAGAGAATTTATTGAGGAAGGTTTGGGTGTATAAAACACTTATGATAAAGGTAAGGATAGTACATAAATGTCGAACCGTTTGTAATCAAGTCGTAAAAAATTTCTTTTAGGGCGCTTACATGGCTTGCGCTGACGAAACCATAAGACGTACATAGAATTAATGAACTACAGAATTGTAGCTCTCAAAAAGGTCTACAAAAACAACGAGATAGCATATGTTTATATTTTAAGGATGGCCCACAGGAACCATTTTAGTCTTTCAAAGTATCTCTGTAATAATTAATTGTTACCGGGCGAAGCCGGGCCAGTTCGCTAGTGTTAGATAAAATAAGTAATATCACAAACGCACTCTGGTGTAGCAAAACCAAGTTGGGATAAAAAAAATTATGTCTGCATTCAAAGGAAATTTAAATTTACTTTTTGGTAGCCGATATGACGTGGCATCGTGTTGAAAAGAAAGCAAACATATAAACCATTATGAGGTACCAAATAACCACTTATATCCTTGGTTTGATTGAAATAAAATAACTGGCTCACAGAAGTGTTTGCGAATGAAGTATTCTGAAAACACCTACACTAACATTTTTATCTTTAGAGAGTAGCCTTTTATTTGCATTCCAGCAGGCAGAAGGGAAATACAAAAAACTTTAAATTATATTCATAAATGTCAAATAGTGTTCAATTGTGCTCAGGCTGCAAATGAATTATCTAAACCAATTAAATGTATACAGTAAATATATCTCAAAGACAGTGTTATTACAAATTCATCAATCTACCAGTAAAACGTTATTATTGATGTTAAATGAATTATTATAATTGAAAAATACTTTGGTAATACGTATTTTCAACAATTTACAAAATATATGAAATATTACATGTATTCGCATTGGAATTGCTCACATTTCCATTAATTGTGTGAAACATAACATTTAAATTGTCACGTTCACGTATAATTGTATAAAATATCTTTGAATTTAGGCAAACAGATAGTGGCCAGAAACAAATGAGCGTGTTACAGAAATAAAGAGCTATGATTGTTCGTTACGCATTGCCTATAGCCGCTTACGCACTGCCAACGCTTGCAGAGTACGACCATACATTTGAGCGTCTAATGAATACGTCGTCATTTATGTTTTAACCAGCGTGTAATAAGCACATTTCCCAGATGTGCTGCCTACTTGATTTATAAAGAACTAGCTGTGCCCGTGGCTCTACTCACGTGGACTACAGAATTATTGTTTAGGTTTGTTTTTAAATAAAGTTGAATTTACTTAGTATTAATCTTCTATACTCTATACATATTATAAAACTCAACGTATCGGTGAATTTAATGGTAAAAACGCTTATTAGTATTTCTCTGTATAGATATATATATCCTACGGCGGAGTTTTTTTTCAGATCTTTTTAATCTACACAACTCTTTAGTACATTATATTGTTCCATCTTTAACGGTTTAGACAGAGTATTGCAAGAGAACGCGCTGGCGGCAAACTTTCTTCCGACTTTATTCACTATTATCGTCACTGCTTATTCCTTACGTTACTTTACGTAACAAAATATATACTTAAACCTGGCCAGAGAATATAGCTATGAATTAAAACAAAAACACGTAAATCGGAAACGTAGTTCTCGAGTGATAAGCGCATTAACAGACAGACAGGGAGACGTTGCGTTTTATAATATGTATAGATTTAGCATGTATTATTTATCAGTGTTATACAGGATTAGTTATGAGGAACTGTAATTCTTTTATATTTCTTGTTTTCTTCCCGTCTGTTACCACGTTTAACGAAACCGCTTTAGAAATGTAAACGGAAAATAATTTTCGATACCATCCGGGCAATAAAATTCAGTATGGCAAAACTTATTTGTCTAGATTGAAATTGGAGTTCAACCACAGGGGCAGCTCTCTTGTCAAAGGATTGGATTTACATATTCCACGGGAAATCTTTCCCACGCACTGCAACGGACGTTACGCCCAAAAATGACAATATAACTCCTGTCTCGTCCCACTATCGTGTCTCATTTATTCAATAAACTCATGGCCATGAGCGCATGATCCCTCAGTTTGGTAGCGTAATTTAATGCGCCGTTTGTGATTAAATTTAATATAAATAAACTGCTAAACACAACACACTGCGGATATATATTTGCGTAAATAGGACACCCACGGTGACGTGTTATTCTGGCGCCTGTTTCACTCATTATGGCCTTCTTCATCTCTGTATAACATCAATATTATTATTTTTGTAAGCCGGTATAGGCAGGTTCAGTCGAAGTAATTTCATTTGCAGGTCTTAAACATTTATTCAGTTACTAGCACAACTACCCAACATTTCCCGGGCATAAGAGGGCAATATGAGATAGACGGCAACGTTTTATGGGTTTCCGTTTCAATGGGTGTCACACAATACTTTAAGTTGGGTACTGAAGG